>JAQBSW010004447.1:7500-69269 GCA_029291075.1 Eudiplozoon nipponicum | reverse complement strand
CTGACATATGTAAGTAATTACTGGGTCAGGTTTTTATATCAAGACCGCAACCTTGATTATAATAATTGTTATCACCACCCGCGCAACCAATGTTCGTTTAATTATATAAATGTTCATTTCAATACCACTTCCCCATGTAATGTGGTGTCTGTTCAGCAATGACAGATTGGGCATGGTTAGTTGGAACTTTGGGTCTAAATGGATGCCATATGAGCTGCACCTAAAGGAAAAATTGACTAACCGAGTTACATTAGTTAGTATATAACTGAAAATTGTGTGTAGTGTAGTGTGCGACAGGATAGCTCAGTGGTTAGAGCACCAGATTCCGAAGCAGACGTGCCCAGGTTCGTATCCTGTCCGCGGCAAATTCTGGCCAGTACTTGATGAGTTCCCAATAAGGACGAAACCGGTCTACTGGATGAATTGCCTTTTCTACACTATACAATTCTTAGTTTATACTGACATATGTAAGTAATTAATGGGTCAGGTGTTTATATCAAGACCGCAACCTTGATTATATTAATTGTTATCAGCACCCGCGCAACCAATGTTCGTTTAATTATAGATATAAGATTTATTAATAAATGTTATTCAATGGAGTACGTTGTTTTGTTCTTACATATATATATATATATAGGTAATACAATTAAACTATCATTGATTGTACGAATGGTGGTAACAATTCTTTAAATCAAGTTTGCGAACTTGAATCCTATTGTATTTAACCAGTCGTCGATCAACATAGTAATACCATCGTCAGTCACGCGTACTGACATTAGGCAGTTTGCCACATGTATATGCATTGCGAATTGATCTTCGTAATGCAGTAAGCCAGGATGCAATTTCCATTCAAATACAATGCATGCGAGACTACTAAAATTAAGAGCCGCATATCTAATTTTGCTTTATATATATATATATATATATATATGTATATATATAAATATATAAATATATAAATATATATTCATTGTACCCTTCTTATGTGCAAAAACAAAAAGAAATTTTATCAGATACAAGAAACGCTTCTTTCTCAGTATCTCCTCAAGTATCTACTAATGAACATATCTTTATATATAAATTGGAAAGCAAAACACAATAGAAATATGTAAACATAGAGAGAGTGTGACAAAACGGAAACCAATCAATTGCGTGTGTCACATCCAGTTCAAGCTCAATGCCTGAACATGCTTCTTCTGCTTGCAGAAATCCGGTTGCAATTTGTTTATCCTAAGACTTCGTGTGTGACCAGCTCCCTTTTGTTATTGAATTACGTAATTATTTTGAATGCTGCGTCTGGAAAACATACGTGCGATGGTTCGACGATGTGTTGCTCAATTGCTTACGTGTATTCACCATTTGATTTAGAACAGACGTTTAAGTTACAATTTTCTCACATTGTGAATTAGTAGAAGAAAATAATTAAGACTTCACCATTGCAAAAGCCAACCACGAACAGTGCATAAAGAATCCCATGTCCCTCTATTTTAAAATAAGATTCTTTAATACATGAGATCCTGCAATATTCATTGTTCGAACGCGTAGATTGGTGCAAATATAGCATAATTTATGTATTTATATATTTTTTTAAATGTTTAAAGCCAGTTAGTCTTTTTGTCTATGTTTTAGTATCACCACCTGTTAGTTAACAATTCAAATATGTAGATCTAAATAATTTAATCGCCTAACTTTCTTGCTATAATCCTCCTCAAATAAATTATTCTTGATTTTAAGCTTTTCAACCGTGTAGAAAATTATACACGAATATCATGTAATTAAAATTTGTTAAAAAATAAATATTGACATTTGTTATGTTCGCTGTGTTTGGTCGAATAGTAAAAATTCTAACTTAACGTATTAACTTCACGGGTACTCTAAAAAATGTTCCAGATGAATCTAAGGAAAATTATGATAAATAATCGACAAGCAAATAACTAGTTTTATAGAAGGAATTGACCATTTGTTTGTACCAATTGTGGGATTTGTCTCGGTATATAGACATACGGCCTCAAAACGTAACTTAAGTTACACCAAGATATTTTACGATTAAAAAATGGGTTTGCGGTCTTAATGCCAGCCCAAATGAAAATTAATCGGCAAGCAAGGAGCTATTTTTGTAGAAGGAATCGACCATTTTTTCATGTAAATTGCGAGATTTGTCTCGGTTTCCTAGGCCTACTTCTTCACAATGAATCATAAAGATCTACGAAAATATTTTACGAATAAAATAATGGATTGTGGGCTTAATACCAGTCGAAATGAAAATTAGTCAGTAAGTAAGGAACTATTTTTATAGAAGAAATCGACCACTTGTTCATGCCAATTTCGGGATGTGTCACGATCTTAAAGACATACGTCTTCAATGTGCAACCTTACGTTAAACAAATTTTTTTACCTTTAAAATAACGAGTTGGTGTTCTTAATGCCAGCCCAGTTGAAAAGTTATCTTTAAGCAATATACTATTTTTATAGTTGGAATCGATAAATTGTTCATCAAATTGTGGGAAATATCTCGATCTTAAATGTATTAGTCTTCAGAATGCAACGTAAATTTGGTGGTTTTTATGCCAGACAAACTGAAAATTATTCGGTAAACAAGTAACTTTTTTATGGAAGGAATCGGCCATTTGCTTATGCCAATTGCGGGATTTGTCCCGGTCTTATAGGCATACGTTGTCAGAATACAACGTAAAGTTACAGAAAATAATTTAATGATTAAAATAATGAGCTGATGGGTTTAATACCAACTCAAATGTAAATTAGTCGTAAGCGAGGAAATATTTTTGTAGAAAGAATCGACCATTTGTTCCTGCCATTTGCGAGATTTATAGTTGAACCAAATTATTTTACGGTAAAATAAAAAGTTGGTGGGCTTAATGCCAGCCAAAATGCAAATTATTCGGTAAGCGCTGAATTATATTTATATAAGGAATTGACCATTTGTTCCTACGAATTGCGGGATTTTTACCTTCCTTCTAGGCATACGCCTAAATAGTACAACGCTAATTTCAATCTCGTCTTTGTGAAATTCGCAAAATTGATGTTGCGTTTAATGCTAGTTGGAAAGTAAAATTATTCTTTATATAAAAATATATTGGTCCACTTTATTTGTGAATGTTTCCAGTTCCTATTTGAATCAAATTTATTTGGATGGATATTGTGCTAAATATTAGCCACATTTGAATGTATCGTTGCACTTTCTATAAACATAAATTTTGGCGTTTTAGACGGCCGACGATTAAAGATACTTCTGAAATGCATATGTCAAACTTAATCGAGCCAGCGTGATTAATGGCGTATTTTTTGGGTAACTGGTTTCACACTATAGAATTAATGCTTATATCAGACTCACAAGTTTGATTTAAATAATGTTTATCATTCCACATGCAACCATTTTTTATTTCGTATAAAAGGTAATAAATATTTAAATATTTAGTAAAAAAAACAAACCCTTTGTTCATATAGGTGAATCTGAACGGTAATAAAGCCATGCGATCTTCTCTCGTGTGCATTTAGGTTTAGCTAAATTGCTTCGTTTGCTTAGCAATTAGTTTTGAAAAATAAAAGCGTATAAGCTAATTAATGAGAAATCCATGCTACTTGCAAATGATATGAAAAATTTTAAACCATGTAACGAGCCAACATGTGAAATTAGTCTGGCATCACGTGACTTGTAAAGATGACACAGAAGGCGCTCCATGATGTGAACTATCGCTGCGAGCACACAGCTCAGCTGATTACCAATCAATTATACTGTAAACAAAATTATGAACTTCAGGTATTCTTAATCGGTAGTATATGTTGAAAAGAGTTTCATACAGCGCAGTCATAAAATATTGAGTTTGTGATGGTACACATCCTTAACTACCTTAAGTCAGATTTAAGTAAATTAGCTAAGTGGATGAATTTGCAAGGTCAAGTTAGAATACTCGTTTCGTTAAACATTAAAAAATCGAATAGTAAACAGGTCACAATAAAAAAAGTTCAAAGTGACATGAGCCGTAGAATGAATATGTTAAAGTAAACTCATAACAATTACATTAATCAAGGTTGTGATCTTTTCGCTAAAACCTAATTCATTATATAAATACATTTGTCTGAATAAATAAATTATTGTATAGTGAAGTAAAGACAATTCACCAAGTAGACCAGTTTAGACCTTATTGGGAACTCATCACGTACTGTTTGAGCCTTGTCCGCGGAAAATTCGGGACAATACCTGATGAGCTTCCAATAATGACGAAACTGGTCTACTGGATGAATTGCCTTTTCTACACTATACATAACTTAATTTTT
The DNA here is from genome assembly GCA_029291075.1 of Eudiplozoon nipponicum. Classification (NCBI taxonomy): domain Eukaryota; kingdom Metazoa; phylum Platyhelminthes; class Monogenea; order Mazocraeidea; family Diplozoidae; genus Eudiplozoon; species Eudiplozoon nipponicum. The sequence continues at coordinate 64,973 of JAQBSW010004447.1, read as the reverse complement.
ACTGACAAATGTATGTACGTATGGGTCAGGTGCTTACGTAAGTTCATAGTTAAGGCATTCCAGTTCTGTCGTTCTATTTATGAATATAAACAATTTATTTTCTACATAATTTTTTTGAACAGATTCTTTATTTAATACCAGATATTTTGACTAAGATTAGTACTGGCAAAACATATTGACGGCTAATAACTGAGTTATATTGTAACACGCGGCTCCGTGTTACAAACCAACGATGTTCGATACAGTGCTCTTTAAGGTCAAATAATCTAAATCTGTTCTTATATCATATTCCTCTTAACGGTGATTTTAGAAACAATCTCTGTTAGTTTCAAGCAGTTTTAATCGATATTTCTTGAACTGCAATTTTATTTGTAATTAATAGGGTTTTATGAAATAGACAGAACCGCGCGCGATACGGATGAAACACGCGGTGGACTATTGTGTCACAGTGAACTTATTTCGCTTAGTTGTTGAAGTTACGCATTGGAATTACTGTTCACATTATTGTAAGACTATCCGAACTTCAGAGAATAATGGATTAATATAATGACATGAGTTAAAACCATAGCAAGCAGTGAACTAAACATTTGTGAGTTTTTGTCATTGAAGTCTTTAAACGGTTTACATATTCCTTTTTAGTGATAACTTTTAACCTTGATTCCATTCATGTCATCATGTATTTTCAATCGAGTTTTTTGTCATTGAAGTCTTTATGGGGCTTACCCCTTCATTTTTAGTGATAACTTTTAACGATGACTTTTTCCATATCATCATATGTTTTAAATCGATGGTATAAATACAGTTCAATTCAGACATTTATAAGCGAATAACTGATTGTGCATAAAACATTTCTCTTTGTAAACATAAATCATTTTAACTTTTGTCGTCTAGAAGACGGACAATTTAGTTTAACTGTGAATGGTGTTTAAGACCTATTCTTGCATTAAAATCTGTTTTATTGTCGACCTACACATGGTCAGTGTGGACTAACTGTGAATTATATTTATAATTGCAATATTATATCTAATACATGTATGACACCAAGTTTCGGTTTTCTCATATCAACCATCCGAATAGGATCAGAGACTGATTAGGTGCACGGGTAGTAATAAAAGCCACCATTGATATGTAGGACGGGTATAGAATTATGAACTAGATAGTAACCCCCGAAAAATACCCCTCCAATATATTAATGATTTAAAAAGTTATTCCAAAATTTATCAAATACTATCAAATTCCGCTCTGTCTATACACAATGAATGAGTAGAAAATTATTCATGATTCTATTTGACATCAGGCTAAAATTATAAATACCGTGCGGTGTGTGGTGAGGCATATTTAATAATTTTGACGATAGCGTCCTAAACTTGCTTCATCAATTGTGCGGCAAAATTCTAAATACAGGATCGTAATGTAACGACATAAATTAATTGCCAACATATTGCGTAAATTAAATTCAATGCAGAACTTCAACGAAGTTTCCACATCGAGATTATAACGCAATAACAGAAGGAACCACAGCCCAAGTCAACCCAAGGCTCTTGGACATCTTCACACTGAAGGATCTTTCTCGGCATTTGCCGGAGAACGCACGACCGGCCCTGTTAATGGCCCCCTTTAAGTACAATAGCTCTATATTTATGGCACTTTAACCGAGTTTGTAACGTCGTACGGCATTTATTTGAAGCTGGAGCGTTTACAAAATTGGCGACCGCGCTAGGATATTGAGTACCGTACTGTTTTCTTTGGTATAAATAAAATTGACTTTCTTTTTTATTTATTTGGGATAAAAATAGATTAACATTTGCGTTTACGTCTTCTTTACTCTGGTCGTGGTCTTCTAGGAATTTTGGTGGGTATACATTTCTCTCTCTAAAGTCGTGTTCTTCTGGGAGTTTTGTTGAGTATATGTGTTCTCTCCAAATTCGTGGATTTCTGGTGAATTTTTTTTGGGTATATGCTCTGTTCAACTTTCTTACGTACAAAACTGCACCGTACGTACTCGACAGGCTTAATTGCGGAAAATTTCAATTTTTGGAAGCAGTTACTGAGACTTGTTTTGTGAAGGAACTAATTCATCTGTGTTCTGCGCTCATTCAACTGTGGAAGCTGTTTATGGGTAAGTGTTTCGTTAAAGTATATTTATACATTTTCATATTGCTTATAAATTTATGCATTTAAGATCCCGTAAGATTGTTAGAATGTCAGGTCCAATTGATGTTCCTTTTTGGGATGGAGATAGTGAACTATACTTTATGCGCGTAGACTCCGCTTTCTCCCCGTTTCCTGATTAAGACAGCCATCAAAAACTGTCGAAGGTTTTTGCTAAACTACCTTCTAATTGCAGCGACGGATTTACCCTAAGCTTGAGGCCATTAGGAAGTAACCTAATCCCATTTTGGGCCTACAAAACGAAGTCGAATCCTTGCTTGGGCCCACAGAAACTGAGCAGATAATAAATAAATATGCGCAGTTAGACATGCCAAACCTTGACCCTATCGAAATTTTGAAGGAAATTACGGAAACTTTGATATAAAACCAACATTTCTGACCATGAGGCTAAGGTTGTTTTTATTAACATTCTTCCACAAGCATTAAAACTATTTGCCAGACAGCTTCCCAACACTCTCTCTATAGATGAATTATCTGAGAGCTGTAAGTTAGAATATAGGGTTTTGGAACCCAAGGTAAATCCGTCATCTTTTTGTTCACCTCCGCAAGATGATAGGCTCTCCTCTTTAGAGAGAACAGTGGCGAACATGGATAAAGTTCTAGAAGTATTGGCCATAACGAAATCCGAGCTAAATCAAGTGAATTCTCGACCCAAATTTGTTCCTAAACCTAATTATGACGGTAGGCGCCGATCGAGATACCCGCAATCCTTTAACAAATATGCCCCAAAGAACTGTTGTTATAACCACCAGAAGTTTTTTTATTCATGCCAAGTCTGTCTTCGTCGTTCCGAGGAATTTCCGAATGAGTGCCAATTTCCACAGTTGACGGAAAGGACAACAGACCACAGGCGCAAGAGTGCATCAGGATCGGAAAACGTCTGGCGCAGGAAGTAGAAGACCGTACTTTCTGTGCATCAACGACATCAACGGTGCCACAGGGAAGAAACCAATTACAATCCGACATCCCTGTCGACTCTTTTCATCCATGCCGAAATTTTCACATAGAGAGCCAAACGGACAACACCGGTCGCAATCACCAACTTACTTGTTTTCATGACTCGGCCAAACAGCCCAACGAGCTTCTGCACCTTCTTGATTTCAAAAGCGGTGAAGAATTCATCGTAGACACAGGTACGGCAGTCTCAGTTCTCATCGACAACATACTTCGCGACGACTCTGCTTATTGTATGTCATATCTCGATGACATTATGGTATTCAGTCCAGACTTAGAATCTCATGCCAAGCATCTACGAAATGTCCTCTCACGCTTATCCAACCACGGACTCAAGATCAATTGTGACAAGACGCAGATTGCAACCACATCCGTGGACTTCTTAGGGCATCGTATCACGCCCCAAGGTATTCAACCGTTGCCGTCAAAGGCGAATTCAATCAAGAATATCAAGTCACCGAGGACTGTTAGCGAGTTGCAGAAAATTCTAGGAGTACTAAACTACTATCGCAAGTTCCTTCCAGATCTTTCAAAACAACTTTATCCTTTGTGCAGGCACCTGCGGAATCGAAAAGGACTTAGCAAGAATTCCACCATTGCCTGGTCATCCGAAGACGAGGAATTACTTCGACTCGCCATCAACTCGTTAGCAAATTCCACAATGCTAACGCATCCAGATTTTCAACGACCATTTCTACTCACGACAGACGCTTCTGAATTCGCTATTGGAGCCACTTTGGAACAAGAGATTGACACAAATTAATTGCCGACATATTGCGTAAATTAAATTCAATTTGATTTACGTTGCACCAATGAGTAAAAAGCGAAACTTGCCGTTAACTAATAGTGTGCAAGTAGACATATTACAATGGCATGGCTATTTAAGCGCGGCAATTTTACCATGCAATTCAGTTGTTGCGTTTGCCTTCTGCTTTGCGTTACGTGTGCGTGCTGTCGGCTGTCATCACCTACGCTGATTATTGGATTGTCTTCACCAACATTTGGCAACATCAGTGACACCAATCTTGTTGCTGTACAACCAGCGAGACGAGCCAATTAATGCAGAACTTCAACGAAGTATCCACATCGAGATTACAACGCAACAACAGAAGGAACCACAGCCCAAGTCAACCCAAGGCTCTAGGACATCTTCAAACTGAAGGATCTTTCTCGGCATTTGCCGGAGAACGCACGACCGGCCCTGTTAATGGCCCCCTTTAAGTACAATAGCTCTATATTTATGGCACTTTAACCGAGTTTGTAACGTCGTACGGCATTTATTTGAAGCTGGAGCGTTTACAAAATTGGCGACCGCGCTAGGATATTGAGTACCGTACTGTTTTCTTTGGTATAAATAAAATTGACTTTCTTTTTTATTTATTTGGGATAAAAATAGATTAACATTTGCGTTTACGTCTTCTTTACTCTGGTCGTGGTCTTCTGGGAATTTTGGTGGGTATACATTTCTCTCTCTAAAGTCGTGTTCTTCTGGGAGTTTTGTTGAGTATATGTGTTCTCTCCAAATTCGTGGATTTCTGGTGAATTTTTTTTGGGTATATGCTCTGTTCAACTTTCTTACGTACAAAACTGCACCGTACGTACTCGACAGGCTTAATTGCGGAAAATTTCAATTTTTGGAAGCAGTTACTGAGACTTGTTTTGTGAAGGAACTAATTCATCTGTGTTCTGCGCTCATTCAACTGTGGAAGCTGTTTATGGGTAAGTGTTTCGTTAAAGTATATTTATACATTTTGATATTGCTTAAAAATTTATGCATTTAAGATCCCGTAAGATTGTTAGAATGTCGGGTCCAATTGATGTTCCTTTTTGGGATGGAGATAGTGAACTATACTTTATGCGCGTAGACTCCGCTTTCTCCCCGTTTCCTGATTAAGACAGCCATCAAAAACTGTCGAAGGTTTTTGCTAAACTACCTTCTAATTGCAGCGACGGATTTACCCTAAGCTTGAGGCCATTAGGAAGTAACCTAATCCAATTTTGGGCCTACAAAACGAAGTCGAATCCTTGTTTGGGCCCACAGAAAACGAACAGATAATAAATAATATTGCGGTCAAGACATTCAAACCATTTATCAAATTTTGAAGATGCAAAATGTTGGTATAAAACCGATATTTCTGTTGTGAAACTTGGACATTAATATGCTCGTCTTCCACAATGACATTAAAACTATTTGCCAGACAACTTCTACTCTCTATAGATGGCTTATCTAGCGTTTTGAGAAAATTAGAGCACTTCTAAACCTTCTCATGAGTTCCCCCAAAGTCTTTCAAAACAACTTTTTGTCTTTGTGCAGGCACCTGCTGAATCACGAAAGGACTTGTAAATTCCACCATGCCACCCAGTGTCCAAGACAAGGAAATTCGCTGTGACTCTTCATCAACTAGACATAAATTCACAATACACTTGCCTTCGGTCTAGCATTATTTCTCCACAGCGATGCTACTAAGATTATTATGAATACTGAACAAGAGTTATTCAAATTAATTACGGTATATTGCGCTAAAATTAAGTCAATTGGTTACGTTACTGTGGTAAAAAGCGAAACACCGTTAACCAATGGTAATACATTACTTTGACATATTACAATGTATGGCTATTGGCGCAACAATTTACCAGCTACAGATGATTTATCATGACACATTCCCTTTTGCGTTCTGTGCGTCTTTATAAGCTGTCCATCACCTCTTGCTTTAATTATTGAACGTCTTCACCAACATTTGCTTGTATCATTTCAATCTTGTTGCCTGCAAACTAGCGAACAGAGCCAATTATTCAGAACTTCGCTTGAAGTATACATCGATTACTGCTTCAACAGCAGAAGAGACCTGGCCCAAATTCAGCCAAAGGCTCAGGACATCTTCCATTGAGGATCTTCGGCATTGCCAGGAGAACGCGACAATATATTAATATTGCTAGAAATTACAATAGCTCTATATTTGTCTTTTTAACCGAGTTTTAGCAACGTCGTACAACAATTATTTGAAACAGGCGTTTAAAATTAGCGAACCACCTTCGTTCAATGAGTACCTTTGTTCTTTGGTATAAATAAATTGACTTTCTTTTATTTATTTAGGGATAAAAATAGATTATGCCTTTTACTGTTTACGTCATAGCACCATATAGTCAACTGGTCTTTGGGAATTTTGGTGGGTATACATTTCTCTCTCTAAAAGTCGTGTTCTTTAAGAAGTTTTCTTTAGAGTATATGTGTTCTCTCCAATTCATTAAGTTTCGATTTTTGATTATATATGTTCAACTTTCTTACATTTAAGCTTACCATTTGTTACTCGAACAATTAGGGAAAATTTCTAATTTTTGGAAGCAGTTCACGAGACACTTGTTTTTGTGAAGGAACTAATTCATCTGTGTTCTACGCTCATTCAACTGTGGAAGCTGTTTATGGGCAGTGTCATTTCAGATTAAAGTATGTTACCACATTTTGATATTGCTTATAAATTTGCTTGCATTTTAAGATCCATTAAGATTGTTGAATGTCAGATTCCCAGTGATGTTTGCTTTGGGATGAGTGGTGAACTATACTTTATGCGCGTGACGCTCCTTTTCTCTATTTCCTGATTAAGATAGCCATCAAAAACTTGGTTTTATACAAAACTTACCAGCTAGTACGTGACCCGGATTTGCCTAGCTTGAGTACCATTGGAGTAACTTCTAATCCCATTTTTGGGCCTACAAAGCAGAAGTCGAATCCTTGCTTGGGACTACAAGCTGAGCAGATAATAGTAGCGATAGCAGTTAGGCTATGCCAAATGTCTATTTGTATCGAAATTTTGAGGTACAAAATCTTGGAAGTATCAAAATGATCAGCTTTTTCAAATGCGAATCAGAGTTGTTAAATATTAACAATCTTCCACAAGCATTAAAACTATTTGCCAGACAGCTTCCCAACACTCTCTCTATAGATGACTTATCTGAGAGATGTGAGTTAGAATATAGGGTTTTGGAACCCAAGGTGAATCCGTCATCCTTTTGTTCACCCCCGCAAGATGATAGGCTCTCCTCTTTAGAGAGGACAGTGGCGAACATGGCTAAAGTTCTAGAAGGATTGGCCATAACGAAATCCGAGCTAAATCAAGTGAATGCTCGACCCAAATTTATTCCTAAACCTAATTATAACGGTAGGCGGCGATCGAGATCCCCGCAATCCTTTAACAAATATGCCCCAAAGAACTGGTGTTATAACCACCAGAAGTTTTTTTATTCATGCCAAGTCTGTCTTTGTCGTTCCGAAGAATTTCCGAATGAGTGCCAATTTCCACAGTTGACGGAAAGGACAACAGACCACAGGCGCAAGGGTGCATCAGGATCGGAAAACGTCTGGCGCAGGAAGTAGAAGACCGTACTTTCTGTGCATCAACGACATCAACGGTGCCACAGGGAAGAAACCAATTACAATCCGACATCCCTGTCGACTCTTTTCATCCACGCCGAATTTTTCACATAGAGAGCCAAACGGACAACGCCGGTCGCAATCACCAGCCTACTTGTTTTCATGACTCGGCCAAACAGCCCAACGAGCTTCTGCACCTTCTTGATTTCAAAAGCGGTGAAGAATTCATCGTAGATACAGGTACGTCAGTCTCAGTTCTCATCGACAACATACTTCGCGACGACTCTGCTTATTGTATGTCATATCTCGATGACATTATGGTATTCAGTCCAGACTTAGAATCTCATGCCAAGCATCTACGAAATGTCCTCTCACGCTTATCCAACCACGGACTCAAGATCAATTGTGACAAGACGCAGATTGCAACTACATCCGTGGACTTCTTAGGGCATCGTATCACGCCCCAAGGTATTCAACCGTTGCCGTCAAAGGCGAATTCAATCAAGAATATCAAGTCACCGAGGACTGTTAGCGAGTTGCAGAAAATTCTAGGAGTACTAAACTACTATCGCAAGTTCCTTCCAGATCTTTCAAAACAACTTTATCCTTTGTGCAGGCACCTGCGGAATCGAAAAGGACTTAGCAAGAATTCCACCATTGCCTGGTCATCCGAAGACGAGGAATTACTTCGACTCGCCATCAACTCGTTAGCAAATTCCACAATGCTAACGCATCCAGATTTTCAACGACCATTTCTACTCACGACAGACGCTTCTGAATTCGCTATTGGAGCCACTTTGGAACAAGAGATTGACACAAATTAATTGCCGACATATTGCGTAAATTAAATTCAATTTGATTTACGTTGCACCAATGAGAAAAAAGCGAAACTTGCCGTTAACCAATAGTGTGCAAGTAGACATATTACAATGGCATGGCTATTTAAGCGCGGCAATTTTACCATGCAATTCAGTTGTCGCGTTTGCCTTCTGCTTTGCGTTACGTGTGCGTGCTGTCGGCTGTCATCACCTACGCTGATTATTGGATTGTCTTCACCAACATTTGGCAACATCAGTGACACCAATCTTGTTGCTGTACAACCAGCGAGACGAGCCAATTAATGCAGAACTTCAACGAAGTATCCACATCGAGATTACAACGCAACAACAGAAGGAACCACAGCCCAAGTCAACCCAAGGCTCTAGGACATCTTCAAACTGAAGGATCTTTCTCGGCATTTGCCGGAGAACGCACGACCGGCCCTGTTAATGGCCCCCTTTAAGTACAATAGCTCTATATTTATGGCACTTTAACCGAGTTTGTAACGTCGTACGGCATTTATTTGAAGCTGGAGCGTTTACAAAATTGGCGACCGCGCTAGGATATTGAGTACCGTACTGTTTTCTTTGGTATAAATAAAATTGACTTTCTTTTTTATTTATTTGGGATAAAAATAGATTAACATTTGCGTTTACGTCTTCTTTACTCTGGTCGTGGTCTTCTAGGAATTTTGGTGGGTATACATTTCTCTCTCTAAAGTCGTGTTCTTCTGGGAGTTTTGTTGAGTATATGTGTTCTCTCCAAATTCGTGGATTTCTGGTGAATTTTTTTTGGGTATATGCTCTGTTCAACTTTCTTACGTACAAAACTGCACCGTACGTACTCGACAGGCTTAATTGCGGAAAATTTCAATTTTTGGAAGCAGTTACTGAGACTTGTTTTGTGAAGGAACTAATTCATCTGTGTTCTGCGCTCATTCAACTGTGGAAGCTGTTTATGGGTAAGTGTTTCGTTAAAGTATATTTATACATTTTGATATTGCTTAAAAATTTATGCATTTAAGATCCCGTAAGATTGTTAGAATGTCGGGTCCAATTGATGTTCCTTTTTGGGATGGAGATAGTGAACTATACTTTATGCGCGTAGACTCCGCTTTCTCCCCGTTTCCTGATTAAGACAGCCATCAAAAACTGTCGAAGGTTTTTGCTAAACTACCTTCTAATTGCAGCGACGGATTTACCCTAAGCTTGAGGCCATTAGGAAGTAACCTAATCCCATTTTGGGCCTACAAAACGAAGTAGAATCCTTGTTTGGGCCCACAGAAACTGAGCAGATAATAAATAAATATGCGCAGTTAGACATGCCAAACCTTGGCCCCATCGAAATTTTGAGGGAATTACGGAAACGTTGGTATAAAACCAACATTTCTGACCATGAGGCTAAGGTTGTTTTTATTAACAATCTTCCACAAGCATTAAAACTATTTGCCAGACAACTTCCCAACACTCTCTCTATAGATGACTTATGCTTGAGTTGCAGAAAATTCTAGGAGTACTAAACTACTATCGCAAGTTCCTTCCAGATCTTTCAAAACAACTTTATCCTTTGTGCAGGCACCTGCGGAATCGAAAAGGACTTAGCAAGAATTCCACCATTGCCTGGTCATCCGAAGACGAGGAATTACTTCGACTCGCCATCAACTCGTTAGCAAATTCCACAATGCTAACGCATCCAGATTTTCAACGACCATTTCTACTCACGACAGACGCTTCTGAATTCGCTATTGGAGCCACTTTGGAACAAGAGATTGACACAAATTAATTGCCGACATATTGCGTAAATTAAATTCAATTTGATTTACGTTGCACCAATGAGTAAAAAGCGAAACTTGCCGTTAACCAATAGTGTGCAAGTAGACATATTACAATGGCATGGCTATTTAAGCGCGGCAATTTTACCATGCAATTCAGTTGTCGCGTTTGCCTTCTGCTTTGCGTTACGTGTGCGTGCTGTCGGCTGTCATCACCTACGCTGATTATTGGATTGTCTTCACCAACATTTGGCAACATCAGTGACACCAATCTTGTTGCTGTACAACCAGCGAGACGAGCCAATTAATGCAGAACTTCAACGAAGTATCCACATCGAGATTACAACGCAACAACAGAAGGAACCACAGCCCAAGTCAACCCAAGGCTCTAGGACATCTTCAAACTGAAGGATCTTTCTCGGCATTTGCCGGAGAACGCACGACCGGCCCTGTTAATGGCCCCCTTTAAGTACAATAGCTCTATATTTATGGCACTTTAACCGAGTTTGTAACGTCGTACGGCATTTATTTGAAGCTGGAGCGTTTACAAAATTGGCGACCGCGCTAGGATATTGAGTACCGTACTGTTTTCTTTGGTATAAATAAAATTGACTTTCTTTTTTATTTATTTGGGATAAAAATAGATTAACATTTGCGTTTACGTCTTCTTTACTCTGGTCGTGGTCTTCTAGGAATTTTGGTGGGTATACATTTCTCTCTCTAAAGTCGTGTTCTTCTGGGAGTTTTGTTGAGTATATGTGTTCTCTCCAAATTCGTGGATTTCTGGTGAATTTTTTTTGGGTATATGCTCTGTTCAACTTTCTTACGTACAAAACTGCACCGTACGTACTCGACAGGCTTAATTGCGGAAAATTTCAATTTTTGGAAGCAGTTACTGAGACTTGTTTTGTGAAGGAACTAATTCATCTGTGTTCTGCGCTCATTCAACTGTGGAAGCTGTTTATGGGTAAGTGTTTCGTTAAAGTATATTTATACATTTTGATATTGCTTAAAAATTTATGCATTTAAGATCCCGTAAGATTGTTAGAATGTCGGGTCCAATTGATGTTCCTGTTTGGGATGGAGATAGTGAACTATACTTTATGCGCGTAGACTCCGCTTTCTCCCCGTTTCCTGATTATGACAGTCATCAAAAACTGTCGAAGGTTTTTGCTAAACTACCTTCTAATTGCAGCGACGGATTTACCCTAAGCTTGAGGCCATTAGGAAGTAACCTAATCCCATTTTGCGCAGGCTAAAACAGATCGACTCATATTTGAAATGACAGATAATAAATATGCGGATTAGACATGCAAACCTTGGCCATCGTTACGAGAAGTTAGGAAATGTTGGTATAAACTGAAGTATTTCTGACCAGCGGAGCTTCACAGGTTCATTATCTTAGCAATCTTTACAAGCATTAAAACTGCGCAGACAACTTGCATCTCTATATGACTTATCGAGAGATGTGAGCTAAATATAGAGTTTTTAAGAACCAGGTGATCATGTCCTTTTGTTCCACCCCCCAGATGATGAACTCTCTATCTTTGGGGACAGTGTGACAGCAACAAGATTACCAGGGATTGGCCATAGCAAATCAAACTAATCAGTGAATGCTCGACACAAATTGTTCTAAACATATTAGCGATGACGGCGTCTGGTCCCACGTCTTTAACAGATATGCCCCCAAGGAGCGGGTGTTACCAACCTGGGGGTTTGTTCTTACAAGTCTGTCTTTGTCGTTCCGAAGAATTTCCGAATGAGTGCCAATTTCCACAGTTGACGGAAAGGACAACAGACCACAGGCGCAAGGGTGCATCAGGATCGGAAAACGTCTGGCGCAGGAAGTAGAAGACCGTACTTTCTGTGCATCAACGACATCAACGGTGCCACAGGGAAGAAACCAATTACAATCCGACATCCCTGTCGACTCTTTTCATCCATGCCGAAATTTTCACATAGAGAGCCAAACGGACAACACCGGTCGCAATCACCAACCTACTTGTTTTCATGACTCGGCCAAACAGCCCAACGAGCTTCTGCACCTTCTTGATTTCAAAAGCGGTGAAGAATTCATCGTAGACACAGGTACGGCAGTCTCAGTTCTCATCGACAACATACTTCGCGACGACTCTGCTTATTGTATGTCATATCTCGATGACATTATGGTATTCAGTCCAGACTTAGAATCTCATGCCAAGCATCTACGAAATGTCCTCTCACGCTTATCCAACCACGGACTCAAGATCAATTGTGACAAGACGCAGATTGCAACTACATCCGTGGACTTCTTAGGGCATCGTATCACGCCCCAAGGTATTCAACCGTTGCCGTCAAAGGCGAATTCAATCAAGAATATCAAGTCACCGAGGACTGTTAGCGAGTTGCAGAAAATTCTAGGAGTACTAAACTACTATCGCAAGTTCCTTCCAGATCTTTCAAAACAACTTTATCCTTTGTGCAGGCACCTGCGGAATCGAAAAGGACTTAGCAAGAATTCCACCATTGCCTGGTCATCCGAAGACGAGGAATTACTTCGACTCGCCATCAACTCGTTAGCAAATTCCACAATGCTAACGCATCCAGATTTTCAACGACCATTTCTACTCACGACAGACGCTTCTGAATTCGCTATTGGAGCCACTTTGGAACAAGAGATTGACACAAATTAATTGCCGACATATTGCGTAAATTAAATTCAATTTGATTTACGTTGCACCAATGAGTAAAAAGCGAAACTTGCCGTTAACCAATAGTGTGCAAGTAGACATATTACAATGGCATGGCTATTTAAGCGCGGCAATTTTACCATGCAATTCAGTTGTCGCGTTTGCCTTCTGCTTTGCGTTACGTGTGCGTGCTGTCGGCTGTCATCACCTACGCTGATTATTGGATTGTCTTCACCAACATTTGGCAACATCAGTGACACCAATCTTGTTGCTGTACAACCAGCGAGACGAGCCAATTAATGCAGAACTTCAACGAAGTATCCACATCGAGATTACAACGCAACAACAGAAGGAACCACAGCCCAAGTCAACCCAAGGCTCTAGGACATCTTCAAACTGAAGGATCTTTCTCGGCATTTGCCGGAGAACGCACGACCGGCCCTGTTAATGGCCCCCTTTAAGTACAATAGCTCTATATTTATGGCACTTTAACCGAGTTTGTAACGTCGTACGGCATTTATTTGAAGCTGGAGCGTTTACAAAATTGGCGACCGCGCTAGGATATTGAGTACCGTACTGTTTTCTTTGGTATAAATAAAATTGACTTTCTTTTTTATTTATTTGGGATAAAAATAGATTAACATTTGCGTTTACGTCTTCTTTACTCTGGTCGTGGTCTTCTAGGAATTTTGGTGGGTATACATTTCTCTCTCTAAAGTCGTGTTCTTCTGGGAGTTTTGTTGAGTATATGTGTTCTCTCCAAATTCGTGGATTTCTGGTGAATTTTTTTTGGGTATATGCTCTGTTCAACTTTCTTACGTACAAAACTGCACCGTACGTACTCGACAGGCTTAATTGCGGAAAATTTCAATTTTTGGAAGCAGTTACTGAGACTTGTTTTGTGAAGGAACTAATTCATCTGTGTTCTGCGCTCATTCAACTGTGGAAGCTGTTTATGGGTAAGTGTTTCGTTAAAGTATATTTATACATTTTGATATTGCTTAAAAATTTATGCATTTAAGATCCCGTAAGATTGTTAGAATGTCGGGTCCAATTGATGTTCCTTTTTGGGATGGAGATAGTGAACTATACTTTATGCGCGTAGACTCCGCTTTCTCCCCGTTTCCTGATTAAGACAGCCATCAAAAACTGTCGAAGGTTTTTGCTAAACTACCTTCTAATTGCAGCGACGGATTTACCCTAAGCTTGAGGCCATTAGGAAGTAACCTAATCCCATTTTGGGCCTACAAAACGAAGTCGAATCCTTGTTTGGGCCCACAGAAACTGAGCAGATAATAAATAAATATGCGCAGTTAGACATGCCAAACCTTGGCCCCATCGAAATTTTGAGGGAATTACGGAAACGTTGGTATAAAACCAACATTTCTGACCATGAGGCTAAGGTTGTTTTTATTAACAATCTTCCACAAGCATTAAAACTATTTGCCAGACAACTTCCCAACACTCTCTCTATAGATGACTTATCTAGCGAGTTGCAGAAAATTCTAGGAGTACTAAACTACTATCGCAAGTTCCTTCCAGATCTTTCAAAACAACTTTATCCTTTGTGCAGGCACCTGCGGAATCGAAAAGGACTTAGCAAGAATTCCATCATTGCCTGGTCATCCGAAGACGAGGAATTACTTCGACTCGCCATCAACTCGTTAGCAAATTCCACAATGCTAACGCATCCAGATTTTCAACGACCATTTCTACTCACGACAGACGCTTCTGAATTCGCTATTGGAGCCACTTTGGAACAAGAGATTGACACAAATTAATTGCCGACATATTGCGTAAATTAAATTCAATTTGATTTACGTTGCACCAATGAGTAAAAAGCGAAACTTGCCGTTAACCAATAGTGTGCAAGTAGACATATTACAATGGCATGGCTATTTAAGCGCGGCAATTTTACCATGCAATTCAGTTGTCGCGTTTGCCTTCTGCTTTGCGTTACGTGTGCGTGCTGTCGGCTGTCATCACCTACGCTGATTATTGGATTGTCTTCACCAACATTTGGCAACATCAGTGACACCAATCTTGTTGCTGTACAACCAGCGAGACGAGCCAATTCAATGCAGAACTTCAACGAAGTTTCCACATCGAGATTATAACGCAATAACAGAAGGAACCACAGCCCAAGTCAACCCAAGGCTCTTGGACATCTTCACACTGAAGGATCTTTCTCGGCATTTGCCGGAGAACGCACGACCGGCCCTGTTAATGGCCCCCTTTAAGTACAATAGCTCTATATTTATGGCACTTTAACCGAGTTTGTAACGTCGTACGGCATTTATTTGAAGCTGGAGCGTTTACAAAATTGGCGACCGCGCTAGGATATTGAGTACCGTACTGTTTTCTTTGGTATAAATAAAATTGACTTTCTTTTTTATTTATTTGGGATAAAAATAGATTAACATTTGCGTTTACGTCTTCTTTACTCTGGTCGTGGTCTTCTAGGAATTTTGGTGGGTATACATTTCTCTCTCTAAAGTCGTGTTCTTCTGGGAGTTTTGTTGAGTATATGTGTTCTCTCCAAATTCGTGGATTTCTGGTGAATTTTTTTTGGGTATATGCTCTGTTCAACTTTCTTACGTACAAAACTGCACCGTACGTACTCGACAGGCTTAATTGCGGAAAATTTCAATTTTTGGAAGCAGTTACTGAGACTTGTTTTGTGAAGGAACTAATTCATCTGTGTTCTGCGCTCATTCAACTGTGGAAGCTGTTTATGGGTAAGTGTTTCGTTAAAGTATATTTATACATTTTGATATTGCTTATAAATTTATGCATTTAAGATCCCGTAAGATTGTTAGAATGTCGGGTCCAATTGATGTTCCTTTTTGGGATGGAGATAGTGAACTATACTTTATGCGCGTAGACTCCGCTTTCTCCCCGTTTCCTGATTAAGACAGCCATCAAAAACTGTCGAAGGTTTTTGCTAAACTACCTTCTAATTGCAGCGACGGATTTACCCTAAGCTTGAGGCCATTAGGAAGTAACCTAATCCCATTTTGGGCCTACAAAACGAAGTCGAATCCTTGCTTGGGCCCACAGAAACTGAGCAGATAATAAATAAATATGCGCAGTTAGACATGCCAAACCTTGACCCTATCGAAATTTTGAAGGAAATTACGGAAACTTTGATATAAAACCAACATTTCTGACCATGAGGCTAAGGTTGTTTTTATTAACATTCTTCCACAAGCATTAAAACTATTTGCCAGACAGCTTCCCAACACTCTCTCTATAGATGAATTATCTAGCGAGTTGCAGAAAATTCTAGGAGTACTAAACTACTATCGCAAGTTCCTTCCAGGTCTTTCAAAACAACTTTATCCTTTGTGCAGGCACCTGCGGAATCGAAAAGGACTTAGCAAGAATTCCACCATTGCCTGGTCATCCGAAGACGAGGAATTACTTCGACTCGCCATCAACTCGTTAGCAAATTCCACAATGCTAACGCATCCAGATTTTCAACGACCATTTCTACTCACGACAGACGCTTCTGAATTCGCTATTGGAGCCACTTTGGAACAAGAGATTGACACAAATTAATTGCCGACATATTGCGTAAATTAAATTCAATTTGATTTACGTTGCACCAATGAGAAAAAAGCGAAACTTGCCGTTAACCAATAGTGTGCAAGTAGACATATTACAATGGCATGGCTATTTAAGCGCGGCAATTTTACCATGCAATTCAGTTGTCGCGTTTGCCTTCTGCTTTGCGTTACGTGTGCGTGCTGTCGGCTGTCATCACCTACGCTGATTATTGGATTGTCTTCACCAACATTTGGCAACATCAGTGACACCAATCTTGTTGCTGTACAACCAGCGAGACGAGCCAATTAATGCAGAACTTCAACGAAGTATCCACATCGAGATTACAACGCAACAACAGAAGGAACCACAGCCCAAGTCAACCCAAGGCTCTAGGACATCTTCAAACTGAAGGAACTTTCACGGCATTTGCCGGAGAACGCACGACCGGCCCTGTTAAGGGCCCCCTATAAGTACAATAACTCAATATTTATGGCATTTACTTCAAGCTGAGGCGTTTACAGTAATATTTAAAAGTATTTTATTTTGCAAGCTTCCAACCAGAGAAGTAATGCCGATACGTGATACAAACTCGGTTAAAAGTGCCATAAATATGGGTCATGTACAGATGAGGGCCCTTAACTGGCCAGTCGTGCAAGCAGCAAATGCCGAAAGCTTTGAATGTGAAAGGTGTCTAAAGCGTGGGTTGACTCAGGCTTGTGGTTCCTTATATTGTTGCGTTATATCGATAATGAACTCGTTGAAGTTCTACATTAGTGGCTCGATCTCTGTTACTACAGCAACAAAATTGCTGTCACCCATGGTACGGTGAACAATCCAATAATCAAATTAGTTGATGACAGCCGACAGCACGCATCTGGCTACAAGAAGAAAAAAAACGCGACAACGAACTGCATGAGGCAAATTGCCCTGCTTAAATAGCCATGCCATAATAATGTATACTTGCACACTATTGGTTAACAACAAGTTTTCATTTCGACAGCAATAAATCAAATAGCTAATTGCCATATCAGCAATTTATTTGTGTCGTTACAATTTGTCAGTTATTCAAAAAGATCCGCAGATGCATAACCCATTAATGCCAGATATATGCCAAAAGATTTTCAAAGCGGGAATTAAATGAAAATTTTGTTATTAACATGTCTTGCCCGATATCTGCAATTACATGGCTACAGAAAAATATCACTCACTGCAAACAGGGTTCATGCTTCGGTAACATTTTGTTTCTACGACGATCTCCAAAGGTGATTACAACGCAAAAAAGCAACTTGTAGGCCTGCCAATCTTACACACTATTGAAAATTGCAAAATATGCGTATTAGAATGTATTTAATTTGGGCTGCTGTTATTGGTAAATTTACATGGCGATCAAAGTGTACAACATTGGCTGCTTAGATTATATCTCATATGCCACACATGTGAGCACATCTGGTTAGGAATATGTGAGTAATATTAAACGATTATTGTGTTGGTATTTCCTGCTAAATATTACATTTTATAAATGTATCTGGATTCAATAGTTGCTCCACTGTAATATTTACACATGTGTTTTATACAGCAGATGATTTTACTGCTTAGTATATGTTTTTTTTGCGTCGCATAAATTCGCGCATTTTGGTGCCAAAACAGTATACACAGGATTTAATGAGACATCTTTTACAAGTGATGCTGTCAATTATGTTACTACTAATCGTAATATTCGCACTGCTTCAGGTTTTTGTCGAGCTGGTAGTCTTTTCATACATTATGGTAAATTAGATTTTTTCCAACAACACAACCTTATTGATTGTATTGTCGCTAAACATTTTGAAAATGCGACACTGACTGTCATATGCAAAGATGTGATTTTATTTTCTGGATAAATGTATATTCATAGTACCCTTTCCATGTAAAAAAAGAAAAAGTAACTTTGTCATTTCCAAGAACCGTCTCGTTCTTATATTCTTCTCAAGTATCTTCAAATTAATATCTTTTTATACATAAATTGAAAAGCAACACAAAATAGAAATATTTAAACATGGAGAGAGTGTAACATAAGGGAACAATCAATCAATTGCTTGCAACATCATTTCAGGATCAATATCTGTACATGCTTCTTCTTCTTGCATAAATCCGGCTGCAATTTGGTCATACATAAAGCCTCGTATGTGGCTAACTCCCTTCTCTTATTGCATTTATTAATTAGCATAAATGCTACGTCTAGAGAACATACGTGTGAAGTTTCAGAGATGTGGTGCACAATAGTAGACATTTTTTCACCATTGGATTAAAAACAGGCGTTTAATTTGCAATGTTCTCTCATTCGAGCAATTAATCCTCTGGTCAATTGACCTACGTAAGTTGATCGGTAATTTGCGCCATGTATTAGTGAATAATATTTAATGTCGACATCAACGGCTGTTTCTCTTTGCTTGTTGGTAAAGTCAAGTGGGTTACCTTAAATAACACTCGTAGTTTAGCTGCATTAATTGTGCGTGTTAATTCCACTTCAACTCCCTTTTGTGCTATGCGGAAATCTGCACTCCCCTTAAATGAGATTTTCAGATCGACTGATTTACTTTCTGGTCCAAGATACCTCTGGTTCTATTGAATTCCCATTTTAATAATTGATTCAATTAATTGTCTAGGATAGCCATTAGACATTCGATCGTTTATTGATATAGTATATTCATTGTCTTTTGAATCTGGACTGACCAAAATGTAAATTCTTCAGACACGGCCACGAACTGTTGATAATTTATACTGTGTCACATTCCAAAAGAATAAATTTATATGCTAATTATTCATATTTTTATTCAGTAGCGTTCATAATTATTTAAAGATTCATACGAGTGAAATGGTCAACGGTGGTTGAACCTTCACACATTGCTCAATCATTCTATAGCCAACTCGACCGATTCGTCTTTCCAGTGGATGTTAATGGTCTATATTTTTTAATTAATTTTTTTCTGTTAAACTACTTATTAGCTGCATCAAAATTTATACTTAAGTTGATATTTTGATTAAATCTGACAGTTTGCATCGTCGGAATTGCGCCCATGATAATCGTGGAAAACGAAAATAAACAACAATAATCGACACAGAGTCTAAATTATAAATCGTGTCCCGATTTATTTATATTCACATTTACATCTATCAGCATAAGCAAAGTTGTTCCATTATTAGCCGGTATGGGTGTATTTATGGCTAATTATGTGCATAGATACAATGTCTCCTCAACACATATGGGGTAAATTTGGATTACAATGTGGCCTTTAATAAGAATCTGACTTTTATGGGTGAGTAATCCGCCAGCAGTCTGCGCAAATTCAAATCATTAAATGAGCGTTAACATGTGTTGACGGCAAAATTTTGAGGATCAAACCGCAATGCATATGTTTGACAGCAAAATTAGATATGCGGTTCTAAACCTGTAGTAATCTCGCATATATTGTACTTGATTGAAAATGTCGGCTTTACAATTCCTATTCAATCTCGGAAAGAAAATTTTTGTAGCTTTCGCCTCTTATATATGTTAGTCAGATAAAATTTTGTGATGGCTAATGTGGTGATAAGAATTCTTTAAATCAATCGTGTGAGCTTAAAATAAAGTCCATTACATTTAACCAGTCGAACAGCATGGCAAAACTAGGTCAGTCGCACGCACTGACGCGTTTCGGCCTTCCATGATCATCATCAGAGTACGACGGCAAACTGATTAGCGAGGGTCAAACCACATTGCATATACATGGAAAGCAAAATAAGATATGCGGCTTTCACCTCCAGTAGTCTTTCATACATGGACATGTTGTCCGCGCTATATCTATTCAATTATCGAAATAGTATTTCTGAAGCTTTCGCCACATAAGTATAAGTTGTTCAAATAAATATATTTGATAGCGCGTGTGCTGATAAGAATTATCTCACTCATGCTTGCCAGATTGAAATAAGGTCCAGTTAATTTTATTAAACGATTAGAACAAATATACTACCGTCAGACACACTTACTGACGTGTTTCGACTTGCACTGATAATCATCAGAGTACGGTGGCAAACTTGCTAGCGAGGATCAAACCGCATTATATATATATATATATATATATATATATATTCTTATAATTAGGAAAACAACACATAAATAACAAAGTGGATAAAGGCCATTTATTTCGTGAATACTAAACATCTCTTATACAATCATACATATTTATACATTTTGGGTTTTCAATTGATTATGCTATTGGTAACAAATCTGACTCGTTATTACTGTTGTTTCTTGTTTTGACTAGTTGGTGAGTGTGTATGCGTTTGTGTTTGTGTTGTGTATGCGTGTTTGTATGTAAAGGTCATTCTCGCAGTATTGCGAAGTGATGTCTGAGATCTTGTCATTATTCTTTTGGTATCTTGAGAGTTAGCCATTTGTGCACATTGTTCACTGTTACATGTACAAGTGCTATTTTTCCCAGTATAGTTGATCGTTTCACCCCGCTGCGCAAGATTGCTATTTTCGCTTGATAACAACGCTAATGTTGATTGCAATGTTAAACGCTCACATTGTTTGGAGACTTCTGTCATCGTTTGCGCTTCTGTTATTTCCACTTCACATTGTTGCCAATCCGATTGTACGTTTGTTGATTCTAGTAGAGGGCCTAATGGTTCTTGGCTGGATACTAGTAGATTGTTGTTGAATTTTGTTATTCTTGGCCAGTCGATAAGGATATCATGTTGATGAAACTTTTTGAATGTTAAGATCAGGTGCATGTTGTTTTTATGTAAGTGCTTCGTAGATAAATATTAATAATTTTTCGGATTTTGCTTTAGCAAAATTGTAGGAGTGGTCGAATTGACAGAGTGCCCCGTTATAATATATGATCGGAAATAGCTGATTTTCCTGACGGTGGCAAGTCTTTGTTAATCAATTTCTGTGGCAAATGTTGCTGGATTCTTAACTTTATCAATTGCTTCTTCGTACGTCCCGATATGTGCTAACGCACATCATGAAAATTGTAGACTATGAATGATTTGGAGAGAATTGGCAATTGATCTTTTTAGCATCCAACCTCATGATTCTCTGTGTACTGAATGTCATATTAACTTTAACACTGGGAAAGTTGTCCTTAATTCTATTCAGCCGCCGTGCAATTATTGAGGCTGGTATGTCGCCTCTAAATGGTAAGTTCCAGGAAAACCTGCTTGCCGGTAACCTCTCTAGTACGAATCTGCCTGTAATGGTCTGATGTTGTCAATGAACCGCTCTGGGTAGTTGTTCATTAGCAAAATTTTCCTCAGGTAGCCCAGTTCTTCCTCAATCTTGTGTTCAGAGCAGATCTTCCTGATTCTGTTTGCTAGGTTGTTTACTAAGTTTCTTTTGTGGGATTTTGGCACACTACTGTTGTAATGAATGTATTGTCCGGTGAAAGTAGATTTTCTATGTATGGCCAGTGTCAAATCTCCGTTTGCTTCTCGAGTGAGTTTGATGTCAAGGAATGGGAAACTGTCGTCTTTCTCTACCTCGAGAGTGAATTTGATGTCTGGATCGACTCCATTTGCTTGTTTGAGGATTTCGGAAGGGTCTGCTTCCTCTGAGATGAACAACAAGATATCATCTACATACCTTTTGTAGAGTGTGCACTGGTCAATTATACCTTTTAGGTTCGTTTTTTCCAGGTGATACATGTATACATCTGCCAGGAGGGGTGCGATGCAACTTCCCATAGCTACACCATTGATCTGACGGTAGTATATCCCTTCGAAAGTAAATTGCACGTTTTTAGTACATGCTAATATGAGGTCTTTGATGTCATTGGTGTCTATAGGGAAGTCAAAAAACTCATTTTTGATGAGGTCACACAAGATCTCCGTTGTCTTATCCAGTGGTATGTTTGTAAATAAGGATGAGACGTCAAGCGAGACCATTTTATTCTGTAGGATGTTCTTCCCCTTCAATTCATTTGCTAGTTCGAAGGAGTCCTTGATGGTGTTAGCGTTTATGATGCTCCGTATTGGTTCAAGTAGTTTGCAGAGAAACTTGGCTGGTTTATGTTGTGGAGCGAATCATGAGGTTGGATGCCAAAGATCAATTGCCAATTCTCTCTAAATCATTCATAGTCTACAAATTCTCATGTATGTGCGAGTACTTTATATATCAACAGTGATAAGCAGAATCAACGTGCCACGAAAATGATAACAAAAAACTTGCACCGTCAGAAAATTATTTGACATATAACGGAACACCTATCGACCAATTTCACTGAACACATAAAGCGCTACGAAACACTTACATAAAACAACAAGCACCAACATTCAAAAGTTTCATCAACATGATTATCCTTATCGACTGTGTAGAAATAACAAATTCAACAACAATCTGCAAAAATCAACCAAAGGATATTAATTTTCTACTATATCAACAAACGTACAATCGGATTGGCTAATGAAGATAAAATAAGCAGAACATTACAGTAACAAAAATCCAAAAAAATGAATGAGAGCAGTTAACATTGCAATCAACATTAGCGATTGTTACCAAGCGAAAATAGCAATCTTACTGTGAGTGAAAACTGATCAACTACGAAAAATAGCGCTGTATGTAACAGTGAACTTAATATGTGCACAAATGAAAAGCTAACTCTCCAGATACAAAGAATAATGACAAGATCTCAGACATCACTTCCACTAATACTGCAGACGGTGCTATACAAACACGCATACGCACCATACAAACGCATACACCTCACCAACGAGTCAAAACAGGAACAACTAATCTAGCATAATCAACCCAAAATAATAAATATGATTATTACATAAGAGATATTTAATATTCCGCAATAAATAACCTTTAATCTACTTTGTTATTTATGTGTTGTTCCTAATATAAGAATACTGTGTTAATTAAAACGGCATGGATATCATAAAGATATATATATATATATATATATATATATATATATATATATATATATATATATATATATATATATAGGTCGAAACGCGTCAATGCATGTACTATCGGTAGTTTTATAATATTGTTCGACGAGTGGTAAAATACAATGGAATTTGTATTTACTTCGAACTCAAAAACTTGATTTATAGAATTGTAATCACCATCTGCGCAAACAATAAATGTTTAATTGTATTGTCTATATAAAGGTGTGGCGAAAGATGCAAACAGTTAATGTTCGTGACTGCATAGAAACTGTGCGGCCGACACTTCCAGTCAAGTATAACGTATGCGAAACTATTAGAGGTAAGAGCCGCATATCTAATTTTGCTTTCCATATATATGCAATTCGGTATGATCCTCGCTAGTCAGTTTGCGTCGTACTCTGATGATGATCATGGATTGTCGAAACCCGTCAGTGCGTGTGACTGACGATAGTTTTACTACGTTGATCGACGACTGGTTAAATACAATGGGATTGGTGTTTACTTCAAGCTCGAAAACTTGATTAAAACAATTGCCACATTATTTCGATCCTGTACGATCTAGCGTATTAATAGGTTCGTCATGTCTAATGCGTAGATTAAACTGATGTAAAAAATTAACGGGAGATAGTTTGTGTGATTTTTGACACAAATCGCAAAATTTAGAAAAAATGAACACAGTCTCACGGGCGTTTCAAGTAGTCTCTTGACACACGATTACTTAAAATAATTACCATACAAAACGCTCAATATTGGCCTTGAAGTCGTATTGCCGACGATTTTATATGCATTTCACTCTACTGCTGCGCAAATAAAAATTATTTAAGAAGTAACACCATTTAATTGTTCCACGTAACTTGACCACACCTATAATAGATTTTTGACGTAGTGCTTGCTACTACTGAAGAGTCTCCAGTAAACATAAACACATGTACGCTTGGGGTTATCATATAATTATGCTGATGTTTTAAATCCCTCTGAACCTGTTTTATATATATATATATATATATATATATATATATATATATAAAGATATATATATATATATATAATAATTTATAAATTTATTCCTAATACGGTATTTGCTCATACATACTTAGTACATTAATTTTCTTATTTACAAAACCTTTTGACTTGCTGCGGACTTGTTCAGTTTAAATTCTTCATAGGTAACTTAACTTTATTATATTGTGTTGCTTATTATTCTCAACATTATAATCGACCAATAAGTTAGATGCAAACTTTGTATTTTCTTGATCGTATTTTATTTGATACACGAATAATTCCAAACTCCTGATCTTCATTCGAACGCCTTTATATTTCATCTGTTGGAGCAGAAAGGGCCGAATATAGGGAAGGCAACAATATTTATTTCAAAATACGTAAATATTGCTACCAGTAGCCGTTCATTATTATATATATATATATATATATATATATATATATATATATATATATATATATATATATATATATATATATATAATTTTTTAAGGTAGTACTGGTATATTAAAGTATATCTAAAATATTGGTACAGAATTAGCTTTGTATAAGTAGAACATACTATGTCCCCACTAAGACTACTATGGTACATATATATTGGGAACATTAAAAGGCCTGTAATATTGTTTCAAACCCCAGTTCTTCAAAGTAATTAAACAGAAATAATTCAGGTAGGCTTCTGCCAGTACCTGTAGGAATTGCTTAATATTTATTTATTCTTTGGTGGAATTAACTTGTTGCTATTGCGTACTTGCCTTAATTTAGTTAGAACAGGATTAAGACGGATTTTACAGCATAATAGTAAGAAGTTTATCATGTATCTGATTTTTTGCGATTGCGGAAGACTCATCAGTAGAATTGTTTTCGTCAAAAAACCCATTATAAAATTGGTCAAGGTACGTACTTAAATAATTTTTATTTGCACAGCAGTAGTGTTCATATTATAAAGTGTTCGAGAAGCCGTCTTCAAAGGCCAATATTGAGCGTTTTGTATAGTAGTAACCTAAGTAATCGTTAGAGACTACTTGAAGCGTGTGAGACTACTGATTCATTTTTTCCTAAATTTTGCGATTTGTGTCAAAAATCACACAAGTTATCTCCCGTTAATTTTTTACATCAGTTTAATCTACGCATTAGACATGACGAACCTATTAATACGCTAGATCGTACAGGACCGATATGATGTGGCAATTTTTTAAATCAAGTTTTCGAGCTTGAAGTAAACACCAATCCCATTGTATTTAACCAGTCGTCGATCAACGTAGTAAAACTATCGTCAGTCACACGCACTGACGGGTTTCGACAATCCATGATCATCATCAGAGTACGACGCAAACTGACTAGCGAGGATCATACCGAATTGCATATATATGGAAAGCAAAATTAGATATGCGGCTCTTACCTCTAATAGTTTCGCATACGTTATACTTGACTGGAAGTGTCGGCCGCACAGTTTCTATGCAGTCACGAACATTATCTGTTTGCATCTTTCGCCACACCTTTATATAGACAATACAATTAAACATTTATTGTTTGCGCGGGTGGTGGTAACAATGCTTTAAATCAAGTTTGTGAGCATGAAGTAAACACCAATCCAATTGTACTTAACCAGTCGTCGAAAAACAAAACAAAACTACCGCTAGTTACACGCACTGACGCGTTTTAACATTCCATGATCATCATCAGAGTACGACGGCAAACTGATTAGCGAGGATCAAACCGCATTGCATATATATGGAAAGCAAAATTAGATATGCGACTCTCACCTCTAGTGTCTTGGATACATTGTGGCAATGTCAGCATGACAAGTGAATTTGCATGTAGCAAATCCTTTAATGCTTTCTGACGATTCATCAGTAGGAGCTGGAAGTTCGTCCAAAACCAGTTATATATTTGGTGAATAAATATAAATCAGTTGGGAAGTATGGAAGATTTCATTTTTACGGACAAAGCGGAAGACTCGTATCTATGTTACATCTATGTTTGAAATTTATGTGGAGTATATTTACTGGAGTTAAATAGATTTTTTTGTTTTCAAAGACCAATAATAAATAGGAATGACTAATCTAAATTGTACATGGTCAAGTTTTTATTTTATAATGACAAATATAATTAATATTAATATTATTGCTAATGCCATTTCATTAGCATTAATATGTCAACATAAATTGCCCATGCCATTTCATTTAAATGAATCGTTCAATGATTTCTTCCCAGTTATTAAAAACTGCAAATGCAAAGAAATATCAATCAAAAATACTAAAGACTCTAGAGAAATCCGTATATTCCAGCTGGTTATACTCATAATGATTCAAGTAGTGGTGAATATGTCTAATTTGACATTTGAGTATCAAACATCACTTCCGTTTCGCATATTTGTTATTAATTATGGTATAGGGCAATTAAATTTACGCAAAACAGCATTTCTCATGTTTGAGTGTCTGATTTTCAGGATCTGAAATATCAAATAAATGCCTAGATCTACAAATATGCAAATGCAGATAAATAAAACAATCCAGCAAATTAATAATACGCATCAATTTGTTTGATCACAACCTTGATTATATAATAGTAATCACCGCTCTCGCAACCAATGTTCATTAAATTATAAAAATGTTCAATTCAATAACACTTTCCCAGGTAGCGTGATATCTGTTCTATAATGACAGATTGGTGGTGATTAGTTGGTACCTACAGAAAAGCTACCCAAAAGCATTAGTTAATACAAAACTGAAAATTGTATCTAACATATAACAGGGTGGCTCAGTGGTTAGAGCAAATGTTCATATTCGAACCCTGTCCGTGGCAAATTGTTCAGAGTACGTGAAGTGCTCCCAATTAGGATGAAATTGGTATACTGGAATTATTGTCACTTTTGCACTATACAACGCAAAGTTTATAGTGCCAAATATATGTATATATTAAGACTGGTGTCTATATCAAGAGCTTAAACGTTTTCTTTCTTTATTCTATGGTTGTAGAATGTTATAACTTTGAGTTAAACTATTAGGCAATAACTGTTTGTACACATGATAAAGGAAATAATTTAAACTATGTTTTCGGATATGATATAAATTCAAATTAAACATACTTTCAAAAGTCGTACAAACTAATCACAAAAACAATTTATTTAAAGAAATGTCTGACGAAAAAGATGATTTTGCAGTTAACTAAAAACAGTCCATGATGGGTGTCTACGTTGGCGTAGAAGATGAATTTCTATGCTGAACATAATTCCGGTCACAAGAATTCTGCAAGATTCTTGATGAGTCCCGAAAAGAAATGAAACTAGTCGAATGAATTCAATACACTGCAATCAAAATACCCTGCGTTGTTACCAAGACGAGAGACTGAAATAGAAGAATAAAGCGAAATAAAAAACGATAATCGAGGAAAAACATAAATACAAGTAACAGCCATAAAAGCGAAACATTTTGTATAAGTTCTTTAAATCAAGTTTGTGAGCTTAAAGTAAACACCAATCCAATTGTATTTAACCAGTCGTCGAATAAAATAACAAAACTACCGCCAGCCACAACGCACTGACGCGTTTCGACCTTCCACGATCATTATCAGAGTACGAGAGCAAACTGACAATCGAGGATCAAACCGCATTGAATATATATGGAAATCAAATTTAGATATACAGATATATATATATATATATATATATATATACTATATATATATTGTCAGATCCGCTCCACAACATAAACCAGCGAAGTTTCTCTGCAAAATACTTCAACCAATATGGAGCATCATAAACGCAAACATTATCAACGACTCCTTCGATCTAGCAAATGAACTGAAGGGGAAGACCATCCTACAGAATAAAATGGTCTCGCTTGACGTTTCATTCTAATTCATAAACATACTACTTGATAAGACAACGCAGAACTTGTGTGACCTCATCAAAAATGACTTTTTTGATTTCCCTATAGACCCCAATGACATCAAAGACCTCATATTAGCATGTACTAAAACGTGCAATTTACATTTGAAGGGATATACTACCGCCAGATCAATGGTGTAGCTATGGGAAGTTGAATCGCACCCCTCCTGGCGGATGTATACATGTATCGTCTGGAAAAAACGATCCTAAAATGTATAATTGACCAGTGCGCACTCTTCAATAGGTATGTAGATGATATCTTGTTGTTCATCTCAGAAGCAGGAGACCTTTTCGAAATCCTCAAACAAGCAAATGGAGCCGATCCAGACATCAAATTCACTCTCGAGGTAGAGAAAGACGACAGTTTTCCCTTCCTTGACATCAAACTCACTCGAGAAGAAAACGGGGATTTGACACTGGCCATATATAGAAAATCCACTTTCACCGGACAATACATTCACTACAACAGCAGTGTGCCAAAATCCCACAAAAGAAACTTAGTAAACAACCTAGCAAACAGAATCAGGAAGATCTGCTCTGAACACAAGATTGAGGAAGAACTGGGCTACCTAGGAAAATTTTGCTAATGAACAACTACCCAGAGCGTTTCATTGATGTCAACATCAGACCACGGCAGATTCGTACTAGAGAGGATACCGGCAAGCAGGTTTTCCTAAACTTACCATTTAGAGGCGACGTACCAGCCTCAATAATTGCACAGCGGCTGAATAGAATAACTAAGGACAACTTTCCCAGTGTTAAAGTTTATATGACATTTAGTACACAGAGAATCATGAGGTTGGATGCCAAAGATCAATTGCCAATTCTCTCCAAATCATTCATAGTCTACAAATTCTCATGTATGTGCGGTAGCACATATATCGGACGTACGAAGAAGCAATTGATAAGCAGAATCCAGCAACATTTGCCACAGAAATTGATTAACAAAGGCTTGGCAACGTCAGGAAAATCAGCTATTTCCGATCATATATTGGCAACGGGGCACCCTGTCAATTCGACCAATTTCACAATTCTACATAAAGCAAAACCAGAAAAATTATTATTTATCTATGAAGCCCTTTACATAAAACAACAAGCACCTGACCTTAATATTCAAAAGTTTCATCAACATGATATTCTTATCGACTGGCCAAGAATAACAAAATTCAAAAACAATCTACTAGTATCCAGCCAAGAACAAACAGGCCCTCGACTAGAATCAACAAACATACAATCGGATTGGCAACAAACTGAAGTGGAAATAACAGAGGCGCATACGGTGACAGAAGTCTCCAAACAATATGAGCGTTCAACACTGCAATCCACACTGGCGCTGTTACCATGTGCAAAATACGAATTTGCGCAACAAGGTGAAACGATCAACTACACTGGGAAAAATAGCACTCGTACATGTAACAGTGAACAATGCGCACAAATGGTTAATTCTCAAGCCATCAAAACAATAATGACCAGATCTCAGACATCACTTTGCAATACTGCGAGAATGACCTTTACATGCAAACACGCACACACACAAACACAAACGCATACACACTTACCAACCAGCCAAAACAAGAAACAGAAGTAAAAGCGAGTCAGATTTGTTACCACTAGCATAATCAATTGAAAACCCAAAATGTATATATATGAATGATTGTAAAGCGATGATTAGTATTCGCGAAATAAATGGCCTTTATCCACTTTGTTATTAATGTGTTATTTCTTCCTAATTAGAAATACACACACATATATACATATATACATATATATATATATATATATTCAAAGTTAAAACAGTATAAAACTAAGGATTGTAAAGCATATTGCAAATAAATCAGGCTTATTGTATTAAAATGGAACTTTCATTAGATGCTAGGAATAATATATTGGTAAAAATCGAAATTAGGTGCAGTCTTCTAAAACCCTTTAACAGCTTAATTCAGGCTTTCCTTACTAGGTTATTTTCCACTATTTTTTATGTGGATAACAGTTAGTATCAATTTAGCATGATTGATCCAATAGTCCTTTTGCAAGCGGAGTAAGTCTGGATAATGATTACATGATCTACAATTAAAGGAAATGCCCTGCGTTCGAAACCCACCGGAAGTCATGGCCTCTGATTTACAGTTGCCTAAAAAATACAACGATGCGGCTTTTTTGCTTCGTTTCTACTATTATTGCGGCAAATTATGATTTACAAAACGTATTGCGTAATTAAAGCTAAGCAAGAAACTCCAAAAAACTTACAAGTATTGTCGTTAACAGTTAGGAAATTTAGTTATTATATTTTAGGGGTTAATTTTGCATAATAAAATTCGAGTTTTAATACAAGATTGGATTTTTCATTTATCGATTATATATATATATACCTCGTGACACATCGTTAGAAATGTTGAACCTAAATAATATATTCTTGATTAGCCATTTCCACAAAGCAGCAAGGATCCAAATTATCCAGATTAAACGACAGTAGCCAAATTTCCATTTATGCCTAGCTACGTTATTGAGGCTGTTTAACTTAATTAGGCATTCTTTAAATCGAACGATTGTATTAAATTTATTAAAACCAGAACCATTATAAAAGTTATTTAGAAAACAGAGCAAACATATTATGATGACGTAAGAATTTATTAGGCTTATTCGTGCTACTCTATTCCAGCAATCAAAATGACTTGTTTTATTGTCAAATAAATAATGTCCTTAATAATTTCCTAAATATTGGCCAAACAATCGAGTCACATAGACAATACAATTAAACAATAATTGATTGCGCGGGTGGTGGTAACAATGCTTTAAATCAAGTTTGCGGGCTTGAAGTACACACCAACCCCATTGTATTTAACCAGTCTACGAACAACATAACAAAACTACCGCCAGCTGCAACGCACTGACGCGTTTCGACCTTCCATGATCATCATCAGAGTACGACGGCAAACTGACTATCGAGGATCAAACCGCATTGAATATATATGGAAATCAAATTTAGATATGCGGCTCTCACCTCTAGCAGTCTCGCATACATTGAACTTGACTGGAAATGTCGGCTGCACAATTTCTATGCAGTCACGAACATTAACTATTTTGCAGCTTTCGCCACATATACATATATAGGCAATACAATTTAAACAATAATTGATTGCGCGGGTGGTGGTAACAATTCTTTAAATCAAGTTTGCGAGCTTGAAGTAAACACCAATCCCATTGTATTTAACCAGTCGTCGAACAACATAACAAAACTACCGCCAGCTGCAACGCACTGACGCGTTTCGACCTTCCATGATCATCATCAGAGTACGACGGCAAACTGACTATCGAGGATCAAACCGCATTGAATATATATGTAAATCAAATTTAGATATGCGGCTCTCACCTCTAGCAGTCTTGCATACATTGAACTTGACTGGAAATGTCGGCTGCACAATTTCTATGCAGTCACGAACATTAACTAGTTTGCAGCTTTCGCCACATATACATATATAGACAATACAATTTAAACAATAATTGATTGCGCGGGTGGTGGTAACAATGCTTTAAATCAAGTTTGCGTGCTTGAAGTAAACACCAATCCCATTGTATTTAACCAGTCTACGAACAACATAACAAAACTACCGCCAGCTGCAACGCACTGACGCGTTTCGACCTTCCATGATCATCATCAGAGTACGACGGCAAACTGACTATCGAGGATCAAACCGCATTGAATATATATGGAAATCAAATTTAGATATGCGGCTCTCACCTCTAGCAGTCTTGCATACATTGAACTTGACTGGAAATGTCGGCTGCACAATTTCTATGCAGTCACGAACATTAACTGTTTGCAGCTTTCGCCACATATACATATATAGACAATACAATTAAACAATAATTGATTGCGCGGGTGGTGGTAACAATTCTTTAAATCAAGTTTGCGTGCTTGAAGTAAACACCAACCCCATTGTATTTAACCAGTCATCGAACAACATAACAAAACTACCGCCAGCTGCAACGCACTGACGCGTTTCGACCTTCCATGATCATCATCA
Organism: Eudiplozoon nipponicum; assembly: GCA_029291075.1. Taxonomy (NCBI): domain Eukaryota; kingdom Metazoa; phylum Platyhelminthes; class Monogenea; order Mazocraeidea; family Diplozoidae; genus Eudiplozoon; species Eudiplozoon nipponicum. Next base: position 32,833 of record JAQBSW010004447.1, on the reverse strand, counting down.
GAGTACGACGGCAAACTGACTATCGAGGATCAAACCGCATTGAATATATATGGAAATCAAATTTAGATATGCGGCTCTCACCTCTAGCAGTCTTGCATACATTGAACTTGACTGGAAATGTCGGCTGCACAATTTCTATCAGTCACGAACATTAACTGTTTGTAGCTTTCGCTACATATACATATATAGACAATACAATTAAACAATATGATTGCGCGGGTGAATTGATTACAACTTTAAATCAAGTTTGCGGGCTTGATACTTCAACCATTGTATTTAACCGATGCGTACTCATTGATGATCATGGAAGGTCGAAACGTCAGTCTGGACCGTAGCATTTGATGATGTTCGTGAACTGGTTAAATACAATGAGGTTGTAGTGTTTACTTCAAATGCAAACGGTACTAAAGAATCGAGTCACATTAATGACTTATATATCAGTAAGTTATTTACTTGACATAAACCTACATTTAACTAATTGATTGCGCGGGTGTGACAACAATTGTTAAATAAATTTGCGACGGTAACACCAATCAATTGTATTAACAGTCGTCGACACATAACAAAACTACCAATACAACGCGCTGACGCGTTTCTGATGATGATCGTGGAAGGTCGAAACGCGTCAGTGCCGTTGCGGCTGGCGGTAGTTTTGTTTATGTTAGACTAAACGACAGTGAGTCAATGGGATAGTGTTCTCAACTCTGTGTTAAATAATATGCGACTGCTTTCTTTGCCGTCGACGTTTACGGTGCGTGAAACTACTCGGCTACATTTGATTTGTTATGTTGTTCTATGCCTGGTCAAATACAATGGGATTGGTGTTTACTTCAAGCTCGCAAACTTAATATAAATAATTGTTACCACCATCCGTGCAATCAAATATTGTTTAATTTTATTTAAGCTCAAAGCGCTGTAATCGAGGTAATGAAAACTATTATTATTATTACATATACTTTTTCAATATTCCATTGTCCTTTTCGACTAATTTCGCTTTACAGGCTTCTAATAAAACATTCGTTGTGAGTGAAGGGGTTTAAATGTAATTTAAATCTCATTTTGAATGACGATCAAATTCTTGATTTTATCAGGCGACTCTCACAATAATGCGGCCATATCTCGTCTGGATTTGTGTTTGCCCACATACTTTTGTCTACACAGCATCGAGTTTCGAAAGGCGATATAACTAGTAAAATCTAATGTCAAATCTTTGTTTTTTCCCAATGCTTTAACGGCTTTGAAGCATGTGATGTTTTATCATGCGAGGCAAAAATAGAATAGTGTAGTAGCAAATATATTTGACACATAAGTACCACGGAATTGCTCTATCTGATTTTTTTAACTGACTGATTCATTGTGCAAACTTCTATTGAGATTGTGCGTCACATATTACCTAAAAGAGTTTCGCTACATCTTATTGAAATTGTCAGTTGGAAAATTGTGTACATACCGATTTGTAACTTATATCAATTAATTCGAATATTAATAAATAAGCAAATATAATTGTTTAAATTGAAATTTATGCAACAATTAATTCTTCTTTCGCGAATTTTTTATTGCTGTGAATGTCTTTCCACCCCATGAAATCTGGTATCCCGCAGATGCCAGATAATTCGAACATACCATTCATAGTTTGTTGTAAGATTCTCTAATTAGGAAAAACTAAGAAAGCTTGTCAGACAGTTTAGGATGTTTTTCTGCTATTGTAAGCAATTTTTGTGATTTCTCCCTTTGATGTACTGTTTTATTTTTATAACCATAAAATAAAATCAATTGCAACAGAACAGTTAATTTATTATATCGCGTCTTCAAGCTTAAGATAAGTGACAATCCCATTGTATATAACCAGTCGCACATCAGAGCAAAACAACCACCAATTACACTTACCGGCGTGTTAAAATTTTTGATGGTCATCATCAGAACATAATGGAAAACTGAATAACGAGAGATAAATCGCAATTCGTATATAAATCAAGAAAATTTAGATACGCCACTTTCATTCCCTGAAATTTCGCATAAAACCTAGAAAACTGAATGAATGCCAAAGTTGCTCATAAGACACCTAATTAAATGTACCTCCTAAATAGTAATCCATCTACTATGTTTATTTTAAATATTATAAAATGGCGACATGACTCACAATGAAGCTCAAACATGCATTTCTCTGACTATAAATCGGGCGGAGATTTCGTTATCCGCTGCAGTCCCTTAATTGCTTGCTTGATTCTGTTATTGAAATTAGTAAGTATCTTAAGTCAAATTACGTGCGATATTTGCGCTCGGGTCGATATAAGCAGCTGATTTTCTTTGATTGTTTGTAACGTAAATACATAATCTTATATAAGATGCGTTGTTCAGCTATATAACAAACGTGCATATTATGAAGAAAAAATGATTTGTTTATTGTATCTGGCAAAATTTGTTTATGCATTTACATATGAAAATGGTATTTGCTAATTTATGAAAGCTCGTATTTCAAAATATTCCTTCGAGAGACTAGATAAACTGTTTACGCCTAAAGGCAGGGTGGCAAGCGCATTATCGTCAGTGTCTTAAGAAAACAAATTGTCCAAGAGGTTTTGTGCATAGTTTACACAAGCGTAATCTACGATTTAATAGAATGAATTTTACAAGCGTTGCGTATTCTGGAATTGATCATTTGACGGATTCTGACAAGTCGATGCATACAAGATTCTGATGTGTATGTAATGAATAAATTCATTGCTTTTGTAATAATACCATTTCTGAAATCTGCCAGCTAATTTGAAGAAAGGCAAAACATAAATATGCATGAAACTAGTATAGGATATTAAAAAAAGTGAAGTTTATTTATTTAATACGCAACGGTATTGATCAAAGGAGTGCTTTAATCATCGGATATAAATTTCGTTTAAATAACAATGCAAGCTCAGACGAATGGTCAAATCTACGGAAATCATTCTTCAGATAAACGCGATATTTATTATAAGTCAGCATTTAGAATGTTTTTTTAAATAGAGAACCGACTTAAAACATATTAGCATTGAAATTAACATTTGGTTAAAGCAAATTTTGTTGATCAGGCATGCATTTTGAAAGCGTTTAATGCGAAGACAAGCACTAATTGAAAAGGCAACATTTAAATATGCTGCAAGAAATCAGCTGAAATACAGAAATTAAATTATTACACATTAATAAACGCAAAGTATTTTTAATAGGGATAAAATCGGACAATATACGAAAGATGGAGAACATCTTGAGTGATGAAGCGAAATTCATTCGTCCGGAATTCACATCAGGTGAACCAGAAAAAATTGAGCTGAGGATTATTAAGGAATTTAAAATTTTACTTTATACAAGTCGATATAATATCGTCATTTCACAGAAGCTCAGACTAGTTAGATTGTCTATACTAAAACACAAAACAAGATTTTCATATGAGTCCAATGTTATTAAAAACCATTTTTATTGTTCTCTCCCTAGATAGGTAGCTAATCCGATTTCTTGAATCATTGCGTAATCTAACAGATTGTTATTCGGTTGTTGTTGAATTTCAGTTTTTAAGCAGCATTCAGTATGTCATATAAAATAATATAACTTTACATTTTGATTTGATATCCGCATTTGCAGCTAAATCAACTAAGATAACACACTTGAAATAATAGCTGAGGCATTAGAGAAATGCATATTTCTATCTTGATACCAGCAAAGTTATTTGATATGCGCAGAAGACGTAAACCTTAAATCGAATGGAAGCAGTTATTAGAAGAAAGATAGATAGCTTGGCGAGGGCAGTTCGATATTTCCTGTGCAAGCGGATAATTGCCTTCGTTATCTCTAAAACTATTTTCTAAACGAAGACACATAAATGTCATACCACATTACGCATTACATTATTCTGGTTCTTAAAATGAGGTTGCAATCACAAACGCTTCTTGAAAATTTCTACAGAGCCAACTTCAAAATCAGTTTTGTATCAGAACACGAAATAGAATAATGACTAATGCTAATGAAGAAATAATTTTCTCAGTTATAATTCCGCCAATATTATGGATCTTTAATTTGCATTGAGAAATAAATCGTGCTTTAAATAACTAATTGATTATTTATTTATTTTCATTACACCAAATCACAACACTACAGTTATATCGGGTATTTTTATATGGCTCATTTGGGAAAGAATGGAGGATTACTTCGGATCGCATACATACATTAGACAAAAATAAACGGAAAGCGAAAAACACCCATTTTGAGGCAAGCACGTATGCACATGTGCGAAAAATTCACCAATTTATATTCAAATCGTATTCGAATTTCTTTTGTCAATTTAGCTGATGATAAAGAATTTTGCTCACAACAACTTCCACTATGCGTAATGCATTTCAGTTTTTAGAACAAAGAAACAAAATGCGTTTATTTATTCAAGCTTGACACAATAGGTAATATATGCTTCATCAAAAATTGCCCACAAAATCACCGAAATTTTTTTATCAACTACTTGGGCAGAATCTGGACAACAAACTATTTGACGACGCACTATCGGCTGTAAAGTAAGCTGCTCAGTTCGTCAAAATCCATGGCTTTAATGCAAACATCAATGCATCTATTCATTTCGGGTTCACAATATCTTCCTTCACAATCCCATTTCTTCCTGACACACTCAGCTACGCACGGATGCCTGCTAAATTTGTCAGTTTCTTGTAGGTCCGGGGAGCCGAAAGCGGAGTAAACAGCAATGAGGAGGCAAAAGGAAATAAACAGGGCTGATGATCGCATCATTTTTAAGTTTTGTTCCAGCCAAGTTTTTTTTTGTATCTGAAAGTTAAAGAAATACTTTAAAACGCATGGAAAATTAAAGTTATCTAAAATCAGAACTTCATATTCTACTTCATTATGCAAGAATAAAGTTAAGACTTTTTAAAAAGAATTTTTGTATCGCCTTGAACACATTAACATTACCATTACACATTCCATTTTGTGCGTGCAGAAAAACGTATTATTGACTCTTTCCTCGTATCAATCACTGTTTGCAGAATTTTTTGCCACAATATATAAATTAAATGATAAGCGTTTGAGATTTTAGTGGAAAAAGAAAATGGCTCAACGGTTCATTTTTCACATTTCATTTAAATTAAGATAATATTAATTTTTTTCTCTATTTGTCTCTTTGAAAACATAGCGTGAGATACAATATAAGGTTAAAATTTATTGGTCAAATCACATGTATCAGACAACTAGAATTTATTTAATTAAACAAAAATTGATTGTGCGGGTTGTGGTAACAATTCTGTTAAATCAAGTTTGTGAGCTTGAAGTAAACACCAATCCTATTGTATTAGACTATTCGTCGACCAACAGCAAAACTACCATCAGTCCCATGTATGATGCGTTTTGGTCGTTTTTCCTAAATAATTCTTAATTTGTGTAAATTTTAAACATTCTCCATAAAATATGGTTTCAAAACAAGAGAATGTTTGATTAAGCTTTTAAAACTTTTATCATTTATTTGGAATTTGGCTGATGTCGAAAGCAGTATATGCATATTTTATGTAGTCACGGTTCCAATAAATTGCTTCATCTTAATAATACAGAAATGAATGGCAATATAGCTTGCTCGCGAAGCTTTAAGAATGAATCTAGCGACAGAGTGTAGAAATTGACTTAAAAATATCACTGATCATAAGTCATCCTTACTGAACTACCTGTTTATCACATATTTTCAAAAAGAGAAAGAAATAGAATTCTGAATCAGTGTGTGTGTGTGTGTGTGAAATAAGTGAACGTATTAATACTTACATTAACTTCAAGACAAGCTCATTGTTATTTATAACGAATACTAAAAATGAAGCTAGAACTCGTGAATAAGCGAAATTTGTAAGATGTACCAATTTAATATTGTGTTTGCTTTTGCGTTATAAGTGCAACTTTTGGTAATAATTATTAATAATATTTGGTCTGGTGAGTAATTAAGACAAGATCCAACGTGACTTTTTCCTTGTATCTAACTCAATCAAAATAACAATCTCTATACACTGCTGATCCGTTCTCAGGTATCGTGATGCGGGTGTGAAATGCCTTCAAAATAGAAAACATCTTGAATTAAGCTTTTAGGAATTACAGATAGAAACAGGTACATGTGTGAACTGAGTTTATCCTGGTAAATCTTAATTACCAATGCTTGTTTAATTTATATTTATTGAAGTTAGTACGAGAAAATCCATTTTTGTAGATAAACTCATTAACTAGATTTAAATTGATCTTTATAAATGCAGGCTATCGTAATTTTTATCAAACATGTAAGACGAATACTGAGAATGAAAGATACTTAACCACAGTAATGCTAACCGAAAATTTTCAATAGGTTATGATAGTAGGAATTCAAAAATGAAATTATTAATTTCTTGATAAAAAAATAATTGAAGATAGAATACTTGAAATTATTCTGTGGAATATATATTATTGATATAGTCCATAATAAATTGAATTCTTTAGCATGTGTTACTATAAATTTGCGAGTAGTTTTGTGTAGTTATCCACAATTTAAACAATTTCTATATCAAAAAACTAATTGAATGGGTACAGGCTAAGTTACCGAACTTAAATTCAACGAATTTAACCAAAAATATAAAATTATTTTGCTCTAGTGCAACGATAGCGGAGGTCAAGTGTAATTGTTTGACTGCGTCAAACAAGTCAACAAGACCAAAAGGCATAACCTCATGTGCACATTCGTTTCGTGATTACGGATGACATATCTGTAGGAGCCGGTATTACGCTATATGCCAACTATATATTTCGGTGAAGAATTTCAAATACATAAATACATACATACATACATACAAACATAAATACATACATACATACATATACAAATGTGTATACCACCATTGACGAATACTTGGCTCCACAACTGCAGGTTTACACATTCGTATAAAAGATTATACGGTCCAATTGTCTCAAATTCCCCACACACGAAACGAATGTGTACATGATATCATACCTTCCGTGCATCCTGACTTTGGTTTATACCCCTGCCTTTATTAGAAATAGTTTTTTACTAGGTGTGCAGCACCTAATACACAATCGCATATACATTATTTCTCTGCGACAAGCAGTATCTAATTTTGCTTTTCATATATATGCATTGCGGTTTGATCCTCGTAGTCAATTTGCTGTCGTACTCTGATGATGATCAAGGAAGGTCGAAACGCGTCAGTGCGATGCGACTGGCTAATTACAATGGGATTGGTGTTTACCTTAAGCTCGCAAACTTGATTTAAATAATTGTTACCACAACCCGCGCAATCATTTATTGTTTAATTGTATTGTCTATATATATTTGTGTGGCGAAAGCTACAAACAGCTAATGTTCGTGACTGCATAGAAATTGTGCAGCCGACATTTCCAGTCACGTACAATATATGCAAGACTACTAGAGTTGAGAGACGCATATCTAATTTTGCTTTCCATATATATGCAATGCAGTCTGATCCACGTAGTCAGTTTGCCGTCTTACTCTGATGATGATCATGGAAGGACGAAACGCGTTAGTGCGTTGCGACTGGCGGTAGTTTTGTTATGTTCTTCGACGATGGTGTTTAATTCAAGCTCGCAAACTTGATTTAAAGAATTGTTACCACCACCCGCGCAATCAATTTAATAAAGATATTTCAGTTTTTCAATTTTTCCATTTAGTTTTTGGTGTTGCGGCCTTATTCAGAACCAAGAGAAGAGGCTTTCAAGAAAGATATTTCATGTATAAAAAATATTTACTAGCATGGTATAAGATAAATTAAATAGGAAATTTGGCTACTATTTGATTACTTGCGATGTGCTTCGCCTAATGCAAGATCGTTTCCAGTTCATCTTTCTAATGGAAATATTTGTAATAAATTAGTTGTTTATGTTTATCAGTGCATAGATTGTATAAAATCTGAAGAAAAAAAATTATAATCGATGTAATAAATTTCATTTCAACGATTTTTTACTGGGTCGTCTCATTATAATTCACTGGCGTTTAAATTGGTAGGCAATCATCAAGTATAAATGTGTTTTTAGATGTTTTGTGAAAAGCTAACAAAATGATAATTCAACAGCTGAATCTTAATTTACTTCTTGAACAAGTTAAACTGATTATTCTTTAATTAACATATGCATTGACTTAGCTATGGGAAGCAGCCTTAGTTACGCATTAAAACGACTGTAAAATTAATTAAATAATGTCACATTACATGATAAAAATGAAACGAAATATAAAACTCTCACTCAAACCACCCAATTTCTACTTACGATTGACTAATCTCATATCAGCTAATGTCACTTATTTAAATAGGCAATATATTGTATGTGCATGTCTGAGAGTATGTTTCTGTTATATATTCTGTAAATATATTTGCATACACATATACATTCATATATGTCAATCTATAGCCACTGAATGTTAACTTACTCTGCACGCGTCAGACTAATTGCTATATTCTTATCGCTTGGAGTGATGTAAAAAAGAGTGACATCATTGGCTTAAGAGGGGGAGGAAGGGCAAATAAAAAATCATGCCAATGTAAAGGGTAAAAGTTGCTGGTAAAGTGAGAAGCTAAATTATTATGTAAAGTAAAATATGTGATGGCCCGAAATGAAAATTAAGAAAATTACTTAAGAAAATATTTAGCAAAGCAAAGAAAATACATAAATAAGGCAAAGGTCCATTAATATGCCTTAAAAGAATAGATAAAATAATATGAGAAAAAGAACAAAATTTTGATGAATGATATTGTAAATACGTGCGTATTATAAGCTAATTAGTAAATTTCTTTTAATCCGAAATTCTTTACAGCACAAACTGGGAAAATAAAACAAATTATTCCACATCACAATAGAGAATAAATATAAACGATTAAAGAAACACTCTTGAAGCGAGCATGAAATATTTGGCTTTAAAATCCATACTTATAATATTCAGTTATTCATAAATATTTTTAATTTTATAGTTCGCTTAATTTTAATGCATTTTCTGTCTCCAAAAAATTAATATTTTTTCAAATATTATAAATTCGTTGATTTGTGATTTAGATCAATAAAAATTAAACTTTAGTAATACGCAAAAGAAAGCATTCTCTGTTTTTTAAAAATTTAGAATGTCGACGATTTTAAATATGTCGAGTAGTTTACTGAAAAATACTGTAGCAGAGAATCGATTATGGAATATACAGGCATTCCCTGGAAATCACTATTTAAATCATAACTAAGCAGTTAGAAAATCTGTCAACAATGCTACTTAGCTGAGTCAATATGAATTGTTTAACCGTGGTTTCGACTTGGCAATCCTGAATGAAGTAATTATAGAGGCTGTTACAACGGTAGAACCATTTGCACATGTTAGAAAAGTTAAATAATGAAGACAAACAGAAAAATTGTTGAAAACTCAGCTGATAGGTTACAAGAGTGAATCATATCATTGATTATTAATGGAGTTGTTATTAAGGAATTGGACCTGACAGATATTAGCACGCCCATACAACGAGATGCAGATGTACTCAGAGTGTACAGTTTGGTTAAAGTGCATAAATCGGGTAACCAATTATGAACTATTGTTAATGACTGGCACTCTCCAACAAGTAGCTTTGTTTAGTTTCTATGTCACAAAATAAGAAAATACCACTGCCTTTTTGATTTTACAGTGACGCATTCTTAAAATTTCGTCAAAATTTCTGATAAATGTGTACAAGATGAAGGTGTTAAGTTGGGCAGCTTATATGAGGTATTCATGTTCACTAATACACTAATACACAAATAACCAGATTTATTCGACGCTCTTTTATTGATCATCTGTCAGTTTTGCATGAAGGATAAATGACAATTGGATAGAATATAAAGATGATGGATATATGTCTATCTTTGACTTAGTTGACGTTCAACAAACTGTTTTACAGTCAATTTACATGTGTTGAAATAGGCCAACATTTGTATATTTTATTAGAATTATTTAAAAAGATAAAACAACCAGAAATCCAAATAGTATCTCCGGATCCCACATTATGTATTATTCATCAAGATAGATGCTGATAGAGATTTGAAAAATTTTTGAAATTTATCTTATCTAATGTACCGTCTCCAATTTACGATTGAAATGACTATTCTAATGATATGTATTTTTATGTAAAATTAAATAGAAATGGTAAAATTATGCAAAACCTTTTATAGAATTAGGCGGATATCAACAAATATTCAGTTAAACCTTTTATCCTCGCATGTTAATAGAAAAAGCTATGATGGGTGTTCTAATAAAATTTAATTCTCTGTCGAAATACATAAACTTTGATAGAGCGAATAAGGATCGTAGAATCGTTGTTGTACGGGACTAAATTCTTAGCCGAAAATTAAATTCGATAGCTTGGATATAAAATACAAGAACCAGTAGACTTCTCAACAGAATGAAAAAAGTAAACTCTTAGAAAGGTAAGGAGTGTATGGGATCCAATGCAAAGTCTGTTGTCTGAAGTAAGCTATGCGCAATTTATCGATAAGTAATTTTCCTTGCCTGCATGTCGGAACTTCACATTATTTAATTTATATATTACTTAAGCTTTATATTTCGCTAAGTTTTTGGTCATATAATATGGCATGATTTTCATTCGCGTTCCTCCCTAACCACTGCTAATACACCTTTTAAAATGGTCAGAATAAAACAATTAGTCTGACGCGTGTAAAAGGTAAATGAACACATAGCGACTGCAGTTTCATTTAGATGGATGTAAAAGTGTATGCAATTTTAGCTAAATGACGGCTTACTATTGATATACTCGCGCCTAACTAATGAAATATTGGTAGCTGTCATAAGATTTGCCAATCATATGTTTATAGCGAGTCATTTGAATGAAATTTCACACACGCTTTATTACCCTGTTTTTAATCTATATCAATTACCGTGGTATGATTTAATTGAGAGTGTGTTTTCGTTTTGCTCCCCTTTATTAATAAAAGATATAATTTATTTTTATTTTTTGTCGCCAATTTTTAACATAAAGGCAAGTAAATATTAAGCATTGCGGAATACAGAATAGGTTAGAAGAAATTCTAGTGTCCACACGAACATAAAAACTTCTGCGAAAATAGTCTATTTTTATGAGCCCCTCCTGTTCAGTTTTAACTTACATTCGAGATTTTACAATTGCACAATAAGCATACAAAATTATTTATGCGTATAAAAGATTAACTTACCCGATTCTTACTTTAAAAATAGTCTGAGAATTTTAAGATCGAAACACTTTTATACACTTTTCCCTGAGAACCTGCGGTTAATACATGATAATTGCTGGCCTCAATTTAATTGCATTAGACCTACTACCGCTATATTGATGAAAGCGGAAATAACATTTTCTATTTAATGAACAATAATTAGGTATTTTTTCTGTGTCATGTAATCGAAATAAACTAATTGATGAAATAGTATTTAAAACCAGCTAATATGGATAGCTTTCTTTGCCTGGGAGAAAGAATGTTTACAAATAATAAACAAATGCAAACGGAAAACTGTTATTATTAGAATATGCAAGGAAAAGCACAAATATAATAATATTTATATATAAATACCGATAATATCTATACGTATGATGGTATATATTTTTGGCATCACCTCAGTGAGTCTAAAACTTATTCAATGGCAGTAAACAGAAAAGTGCTTTGTTCATGTTAGGTATTTTATTGATTTAGTCATTATAGTAAGCTATACTGACGATTAGAACCATTGGTTTTGTAAGGGTTGTTATTCTGATTTTAGACAACGAAGCAGATGTTCCCAGGTTCAAGTCTGTCTGTGTCAAATGCCCCGCAGTTCTTGAAAAGTTCCCAGTAACAACGAAAAAGTTTTTATCGATAAATTGCCTTTCTGTTCTATACATAGCTGAATTTATACTGAAAATGTATGTACGTAGTGGGTCAGGTGTTTATATCAAGATCGCAACCTTGATTAAAATTAATTTTATCACCACCGGCGCAACCAATTTTTCCTTAATTTTGTAAATATTCAATTCACTACCACTTTCCTAGGTAGCGCGGTTTCTGTTGAATAATCACCGATTGTCGGTGGTTAGCTGGAACTTCAGGCTTATAGTAATGCCATAATGAACTCCATTTATTTAAATAGCTAACCCAGAAACATAAATTAGCATATAAAATAAAATTTTGTGTGGCGTGTGACTGGGTCGCTCTGTGGTTAGAGCAACAGACACCGAAGCATACACGCCTGCGTTCGAACCCTTTCCGTGGCTAAGTCTGGAGAGTAAGTAAAGTGTTTTAATATGGATGAAACTAGTCTACTGGATTTATTGCATTTTCCATACTGCGCGATGCTTAGTGTACACTGACAAATGTATGTATATATTGGAACTGGTGCTTATGGCAAGATCGAAACCTTGATTTAAATAATTGATTTCATCACCCGCAAAATCAATGTTCATTTTTATCTATTATTTGTTTGACGTTGAGTCTAAACCGTATCGGATGATTACAAATGAGCATTTTTAAAGTTTTCACGGCGCAAAATGCAGGGCGTAAACATTTGTTATTAATTAAGCATGTGAGTAACTCCAGTTAAGTCAAAATATCGATTAAATTTTTTGCGCAGAGATTTTAAATTTGTAATTTATTAAAATATAAACATCATATCCCTTAAGTACATAAATTTGTCAGTATAAACTAAGAATTGTATTGTGTAGAAAGGAAATTCATTCATTAGAACGGTTTTGTCCTTATTGGGAACTCATCACGTACTGGACGCAGCAAATTCTAGGCAGTACGTGATGAGTTCCCAATAAGGACGAAACCGGTCTACTGGGTGAATTACCTTTCTGCACAATACAATTCTTAGTTTATATTGACAAATCTATGTACTTAATGTGTCAAGTGTTTATATCAAATTCGCAACATTAATTAAATTAGTTCCATGATCATTATCAGAGTACGACGACAAACTGACTACCAAGGAACAAATCGCTATGCATGTTTAAGGAAAACAAAATTATATATGCGCCTCTTACATTTGGTAATCTGGCATACTTTGCCTTTGACAGGAATTGCCGGCTGCACAATTTCTATGCACACAAAAATATTAATTCTTTAAATCAAGTTTGCGAGCTGAAAGTGCATACCCTTGACATTGTATGTAACCAGTCGTCGAACAACTTAACAAAACTAGCTTCAGTCTGACATATAGACGCGTTTCGAACTACCATGATCATCATCAGACGAACAGAGAAAAGTCTCTAGTGAGGATCAAACCGCATTGAATATATATGGAAAGCAAGATTAGATATGCAGTTCTCATTTTTAGTAGTCACGCATACATTGTACTTGACTGGAAATAACGGTTGCGTAAATTTTATACTGTCACGAACTTTTATTTGTTGCAACTTTCGCCACATATATTCAGATTAAACAATTGAACAATCATTGATTGCGCGGATGTCGGTAATACTTGTTTAAATCAGGTGTTCGAGATTAAAGTTAACACCCATCACATTGTATTTAACCAGTCGTCGAACAACGTTATAAAACTACCGTCAGTCGCACACATTGACGCGTTTCGACCTTGCATGATCATCATTAGAGTACGAGGGAACACTGACTAGCGAGGATCAAACGAAAGTGCATATATGTGAAGAGAGAAATAAGATAAGCGGCTTTCACCTTAAGTTGTATCGCATGAACAATTACTTTGCAGTCACAAACAAATTTCTGGCAGCTTGCGCCACACATATGTGTATAAACCAATTAAAGAATTATTGAATGCGAGGATGTTGGCAACAATGCTAATATCCAGTTTGAGAGCTTGTAGTAAACACTAATCCCATTTTAATTAAGCAGTCGTAAAACAACATACGTAAACTACTGTCAGTCACACATACTGACGCGTTTCGACCTTCTTCGTTTATCATCAGAGTAGGACGCCAAACTTTCTAGCGAGGATCAAACTGCAGAGCATATGTATGAAAAGTAAAATTAGATATATGGCACTCACCTCCAGTAATCTAGCATACGTTGTACTTGACTGCATTAGTCGGCTGCACAATTTCGAACGTTTTGTTAGAATAAATGTGCATGTACTATGCTTCGATTCGAGAATAGATTGTTTATTTAGTGTTATTTAAATAGAAAACTTTCCAAAATATATTCCTTGTTTTAAATGTTTTTCGCACATTATTGCAGACATGATAAAGGTTGCTTATATATATATATATATATATATATATATATATATATATATATATATATATATATATATATATATATATATATATATATACAGACCTTGTGTCTTAGATATAATGAACGATCTGAATGTCCAGTTATAACTTAGGTTTATGTGATAAAAAACGTTCACTTAAAATTTTTAGTTGAGCTATTTTTTAATGTTTTTTTTATGGAAGTAAAAAGTTGTTATAAAATATGCATATACAACACAGTTAAATAAAGGCAATTTCATTTTTCGCCAGACTCAACTCGACTTTAATATGTGCAAATTATATATTCAGTGCACAAACTATGTATGTTTATACTAAAAAGTGTCCGCTAAACATAAATTTAAAAGATGAGCTCTTTTCAATTCAACAGTCCAATTTTGTATATTTTTGCAACTGCCAGAATTGCGCAGTGTGCTTTTTAGGTCTAACTGGCCTATTATTAATAAAGTCAATTCATAGACTGAAGTAGATTTATCCAGGTTCAAGCCCGTTCGGCGCAAATTTACGAATATAACTTAAAGAATACACAAAAAGGATGAATGCGGTCCAACATTTTACTTGCTATTTCAACATTACACTAGTCTAAATTGACATATTATATATATATATATATATATATATATATATATATATATGCTGCTATGTATAACGTTTATATGTCCACTACGTGTGTGAGTTAGCGTTGAAGCCGCATTGTCGTAGACTTTGTATGATGTTAGCTTCACTACTGCAGGTTTACACATTCGTCTAGAATATTGAACCGTCCTATTATCCCGCATTCTTCACCCAAATATATAGTGGGTAAAGGGCGTAATACCGGCTCCTACTGATGAGTCGCCAGTATGCACGAAACGAATGTGCATGACATTATACTTTCCGTTCATGCTGTCTTTGGTTTATCCTTCTGGTTACAACAAACTGATTTGTAAAAAGATATATTCTGTAAGTTTATTAGCGGAGAAAAAACAAAGAATTACGCATATTAGAGGCAACATTGCAAATTACGCTACTTCTGGATGACTTAACTCCGGTATAAATATTACCAAATTGAAGTGAACTCAAAATGTCGAAGTCAATGTGAGTTTTTAGTAAGACTACGATATTCATTTACCAATATGTAATTGGCCATTTACCTGTTCAAATTTACCCTTTCTGAAATGTTTAATGAATAGATATCTTTCATCAGTAGTTCATTATTTACTTATTACTACAAATGTCTAGTATAAACTAAAATTTATTTACATTTTATGGACTACAACTTAATTTTGTATACATCATACTAAAAGTGACGGAAATGGTCATATCTCCGATTCGTTCAGGAAGTCACAATAACTTAAGTTAAATATAATTAAATAGAATCCAAATAAAGCGAGAAATTGTTTAAATAAAATTTCCTGATATGAAATTATTTTAACCAATCACACAACATAGAACATATAAATAATTTATGGCCAATAACAGGGGTCGACTACAAATTGACAATCGAGTGTCAGAACACAATTCTCTGTCGAACACGAACGATTATCACATAAAGTTGACAAGCATCACCATGCGTGACTGACGATAATATTTCAGTGCTACGCGACTGGTTAAATGGGTGGCACTGATATCTTCTCTTAGTCTGCAAACGGGATTCAAATATATTTCATAAGCAGTGGCTCAATCTGTTAATGCAGTAGAACAAATTGTAGTTCAGCCATTTTTATGCATTTATTATTAGAATTAAACAAGAGTTGTACATAAAAACGTACATTTATGAGAAGGTAAAAACACAAAACCCAGTTCAGAAAGGCAATATCATATTCAGCAGGACTCAAGTCAACTTTGAATCACTATTACCAATTGTTTTGTGCATGGTCAGTTCTTGGCAATTAAATTCTTCAGAACAGTTTTAATTAATTCGGTAGGATAGGTTCCGTATCAAATTTCTATTTTGAGAATTTTAGACAGCGCTGCGACAATGGATGCGTTTTCCAAACTTTGTCGTCCATCCTTCTTTAAATCAAGTTTGTGAGCTTGAATTAAACACTAATCCCATTGTATTTAACCAGTTGTCGAACAACATAACAAAACTACCGCCAGCCGCAACGCACTAACGCGTTTCGACCTTCCATGATTATCATCAGAGTACGACGGCAAACTGACTATCGAGGAACAAACCGCATTGAATATATATATATATATATATATATATATATATATATATATATGGATACTGGTGCTAGATATGCGTTGTGGCTGGCGGTAGTTTTGTTATGTTGTTCGACGACTGGTTGAATAAAATGGGATTGGTATTCACTGCAAGCTCGCAAGCTCGCAAGCTCGAAAACTTGATTTAAATAATTGTTACCACCACCCGCGCAATCAATTATTGTTAAACTATTGTATTGTTTTAAAATTGACAGATTTGCTGTTATCGTCTATAAGCGATATAATGTGCAGACCAAAATCATTGTAGGTATACATATGTACTTTTATTGTTGTTCATTAAGCGCAACATTTCTGCTGTATTCATTTTGCGAGTATTAAGCACTTTTGGTTCTAATGCAGCTACTTTAAATTATAAGCAATTTGGTCCAACATTGCTATTTGGAAAATGTCTAACATATTTCAATTTATATATTAGGTTTCTACTACACATCTTACCCTTAACCAAAAAGCAAACAGGTCGTGTTTTTTAACATTTAATAATGTCAATTTGTTTACCATCTTCCTTTTCCCGAGAAGACGAAACTGAATTTCGATCTTATGATCCAACATTTACATCAGTACTTCATGATATGGGCCCTGTTTTCTTCACTTTAACTATTTGAGCTACAATATATTCAAATTTGTATTTAAAAAAATTTACTGAAATACTATATTTCATTTGCACACGCTTATTAATATCGTTTCTCACATCCACATTAAACATTTACTCAATCGTAAATTTCAACCCCTGGTCTGCCTAATGCAACATGAAGAAATAATACTTTCCAGCAATTCGCCCAGCTAAAACAAACAGTTGTGGAATTATGCTGTCGATCAAATGGGATTTATGTTCACCCTGTAATGTTATATAATATTGTTAATATATATTTACTATTATTGTGTTAGCTGTTCATATGTTCGAAGTTCAATTATTTTATCTAAATTATAAGCATTTTTTAATATTATATTTCATGTCATGCCACACGAAAATTAGATTTTTTTGAAGAACAACGAGCAATATTAATCTATCTTCAAGATTAACGAAATATTTTTCACCAGTACAGGCAAAATTCACCTTCTTATACTCATCAGGCTTGGGCGATATGATTAACTGATCTTTGATGTCTATTTTTGTCGCACCTATTAGCAAATTTGTTAACATAGCAGACTGGGAGAAGGAATACAGCTCTGGCCATAGAAACATTATCTCTACCCCTCAAGTTTTGGGTACTCACATGAACTCGGCCGAAGAAAATACTTAGCTAGCCGTGTGCCTGCAAGAAACATGTTGAATTTCCACAATACAGTCTAGAGCCAAGAAAAGTTAGAAG
The DNA here is from genome assembly GCA_029291075.1 of Eudiplozoon nipponicum. NCBI lineage: Eukaryota > Metazoa > Platyhelminthes > Monogenea > Mazocraeidea > Diplozoidae > Eudiplozoon > Eudiplozoon nipponicum. The sequence continues at coordinate 15,096 of JAQBSW010004447.1, read as the reverse complement.
ACGGCTCAATTTACGGTCATTAACAGCTAATTTTAGTTATGGAAAAAATATTGCCTGGTTGTTTAACATTAAACGCACACTCACAGCTTATAATAATGAAAGAATGGATTAATTATATTTTGGGGATTGGATTTTGTTTCAAAATTTTCCAGCGAATTGACCCAAGGAACGTCGATCCTTTGAGAAAAATGCAAATCTGGATGCTAATTGTCTGAATTGTTATTTAATTAAATACAGTTTTTAGATTAATTCTGTCTTAGTCAAGCGTTAATTATTTAATATAATTTATAATAATAATAAATAGAAATGGCGCAGCCGAGATTAAAGTCATGTAAAATTAATACGCAACTGTTCGTGCAGATACGCATCTGGGCATTTAAGATATTCTATGAAAATATATTTTTCCATATTAATGTTATAGTTTTCCGAGACTAGGAAATCGGGAAATGCACCAAAACACGAGTCTAGTGATAATTTTGTAATGTATATGGACGGGTTGTAGAGGCTCCTAACCTATTCGTATCTGAGAACCCCATAGATGCCAGATCGTTAGTAGTCCTATAATTAGCAGTAGAATCTGATAAGCTTATATTTTCATTCGCATCTGCTTAATTCAAACCTGCAATGTCTTGCGCTAACTTGCTAGTGTCGTCAAATTTAAGATCAGCATCCATATCTATCAAATTTAATTATTAAATTAACACCTAATGTTAGGCAAATTTGGATGTGAAACCTTTCACGTGCAAAACACCCAAACAAACAATCTGGAAAGAAATAGACGCGAAAAACTGAATTATTAAATTACCTGTTCCAGAACGTCCTCAAATGCGTACATCAATAAAAATATAAGACAGTGTTAGCAGGCGTATATTGTAGAAATTGGTCAGATTTGTAATAAAGAAAAATGAAACAGTTGCAGCAGGCCAAAGGAGATACAACCAATCGAAGACAGTAATGCTCGAAAACTGAAAATGTCGCACAATTCAAAGTCAAGTATTTAAACAAAAAAAGTTCTGGAAAATAAATGAAAAAAAATCTTTTTAAATAAAATTCGTTTCAATCAGCCAAGGTGGTTTAAATTTCTCAGTTAATATCACTTTAATTTTGGCGGAGGAATTATCTTCCTCTACAGGGTTAAATGAAATAATTATTTATTTAAAATTTGATGACTTGAATTAATTATAACGGTTTTGCATTCGCTGAGCTTGGTTATTACATAAAGTAAACTAAAACTGGTAACATATTGCACATTTGTTTCAGTGTCTCAATTTATCAACTAATCATACGCGAGACTTACCCTTTTTTATCTGTCGAATCACTATGCTGCTCAACCAATAATTGTTTAAATATCCCTATTAATTACTCAAATTCGTTTAATAATTATGCCTTTAGTTAACTCTTTGTTCACCTTCAAATTATTCCTTTGTATTCTTCTTACCTACATTGCATTCGGCATTTTACACGATAATTTCTCCCGTTAAACGCTCTATCATAAATTGTTCTTTCTTAATCTCAACTCATTCGTTTATACGCCAATTACTTTTCATTCGTCTGTTTAAATCACTGATAATGAGCTTAACTTAATTCCTAACTCTTTTACCACTTTTTAAGCTAACAACATCCAACATTTACCTGTTATTTGTTAACCCAGAAATTTTGTTTTTACTGCCATTAATTATATTAATATTTCTGATTTTTTGTTACCGGCATTAATTATGTAAATAATTCTGATTACATCTTATATAGAATTAGATGATCGATTAATTTAATTTTCGGAGTATATGATTGATGTGAATTTAGAAATGCATTAAATACTTCATTAAAAATACTCAATAAAATACCGAAATACTGCAATTTCTATTCGTTGTAAATGATATTGTATTGTTCAACAATATGGAGTGTGTATCTATATAATATGTACATGTATATAAATGTTGTGAATTTTTAAGTGAGCATAGAATACAATTGAATATCAGTTAACAGTAAACCTAATATTAATCAAAATTGTGTTTACAACTCTGTTTACTTTGTGCTCAAATCAAAAAATTAACTACGCCGTGCGCGTATTTAACCACAAACTGATATGTGTGGATATAAATCTGCTTTCATTTATGCATGTTAATGTTGAAATACCTATTACATATTTTTGTGTTTTTATGCCAGAAGATTAATTCTCGACTAGCTAACTTAAAAAGCAATCAGGACCAGTTCAGCAAAAAATGACTTCTTATCCAAAATTCTGTGAACGATTTCTTGCATTTAAATCATGATTTATATAATTAAACGAACTTTGGTTGCTCGGACGTTGGTAAAAAAGTTTAAATCAAGTTTGTGATCTTGATGCAAAAACTAGTTTCACTATATACATTCATTTTTCAGTATAAAATAAGCGCTGCGTTATGTTGATAAGGCAATTCATTGAAAAGATCGGTTTGGTATTTATTGGAACTCTTATGGTACTGTCCAGAATTTCTCGCGTGCTTGATTATTTAACTTTTGTAGATTATTCAATTACTCTTTCTCACTGGCAAATGTATGTAAATAAATATTTTATTTTATCTTTAATAAGCAGTAAAATATTAATCTCGGGGTTCGCGATAGGAAATACAATCTGTATACGAATCAAATTTTCACAATAGACTAACAGAGTAGAAGTTATTTGAGTTTCCGTGTTTTTTGCTTAAAGTAAAGCATAATAAAATTTGCAATTATCCTTTTAATAATAAAATAATATTTGAACGGATATATCGATCATACAAACACATTTAGCAGAGATTTAAAACTAGTAAATATAATAATGATATTCGTAAAATTTGCTTGTTTGATCAGTATATATAGGTACATTCATTTTAAAAAAATGTAAAAAGTTCGAACCTAGATATTCTGATTAACATGCCATAGTAATTAAAATTAACCTAAATTTAAATTTCATGCTAAGTAGCTTATTCCTAGGAGAATATATTATTGATTTTTGTATCCTATCTTTGTGGAGGAACCGACTTATTTACAAGGTGGTCCGTCACGAATTATAAGCCATTAGTCAATCTCATGCTTGGTATGACATGAAGAAGTACATTTTGTCAGTTACATTCAATATCATAAACCTGTCTTTTTGCTATTTAATTAAAAAATCAATTAGTTAAAGTGTTCCAATATGATAAATAAAGACATATCATTGGTTGTATCACCGGAAGCACTATACAAAATCTCAATGACTGATCATCCTCGGGCAACACATTCTTTTAATAAGAAGTCTCCAGACTATTTCAGTCCACATTGCACGATACATACAATTGGTATTCAAATAATATGTGCTAAAATATAATTTTTTTAACGTATGTATACATGTACGTACGTTTGTATGTATGGAGGCATGAATATATAAATGTTACATGTATGTATTTGTCTGTATATATATGTGCATGCATATATATATATATATATATATATATATATATATATATATATACATATATATATTTAATGTAGTTTCTATTTTAGCCTCAATAATATCCCCTTCTTTACTCTGTTAAAAAAATCTATGCTAATTAATAATTGACAATTAGTATTTCAGAAGAGTAAATTAGTAGATCTCATTGAACATGGCCTGTGGCAATGACCGCAAATGGTGCGATAGGCGTCGTTTAATTTCGTCATATGTCAAGCGTGTTAGAGATTCTATGCAAACCGTTGCCAACATATAATTTAGTTTACGCCCTGCCAGAAGCAAGACGGATCCCTGCAGTGAAAACCTCTGACAGATCATTACGTTTGAGAATTTGTCAATCCAGAGGGATAGTCAACCATAATTTAAAATTCTGCGGAAATGCATTTTGAATTGTTGCTATTTTGCATATTTAGTTTCTCCGTTTACGGTCCAGTTAGTTTATAAAAATCTACGGCCAATTTATGAATGTTGATGTTCTCGTATATGATGCGGATTGTGAACTTTTTTTCTTGTGCGTAGACTCCGTGTTCTCCCTATTCGCAGATTATTACTGCCACCGGAAAATGTCAAATTAATTCGCGAGAGGTTTTTAGGAGTAACAACTAAGTATTTAATTTAAACTGAGTCAACAAAGAAGCTGCATAAATCTATGGCTAGACTCCAGTACGAATTGGAATCAATGGTGGGTCCCACAGAGACCGAGTAGAAAAAAGACAAATATACTCAATAAGAAATGCCCAAATTTGGGCGAGTAGAAATTTAAAGGAACTATGGAAGCGTTGGTACCAGACCAATAGAAGCCAAGGTTGTTTTTATTAATGAACTTATTAAGACCTTAAGACTGTTCATCTAACTTCCATTTCAATATAAGTTTCAGAGGAACAGTGCTAATTATAATTTAGTGTAATGGAACACAAGGAAGTTATGAAAAAAGTCAATTGTCCCATTATCCAGGATGAAAAGTTCTCCCGATTAACGAGATCCGTAGCAATTTTAGCTAAAGCTCTAGAGGGATTATATGTATGTTAATCACAGTTTAATCCAATTAATTCTAAAATTTGACTGGCAAATCGGACGTTTAAGAATATGCGGCGATCAAAATCTCCCCGATACTTTAACATACCAGACCGGAAAAAATAGTTTTGTAATCATTAAATAATATTACTTTTGTCATGTATATCTGCTGTGGTTGGAGAATTTCACAAATAAGTGTAAGTTTCTTCTGATAGCTGACCAGAAATCAGAACGTGGACACAACAAAATTTCACGTTCGGGAAATACAGGGCACAGAAAGTGCACTCTGGGAATTACCGGCACTATACGAAAGAAAAAAGCATAACCCCCCTATGATAAATTTATCGTTGATTTTTTTCGCTGATGTAGGATTAACTTCAAAGACGGTGAAGTCGATAACGTCATACTAAATGGACAACCTACCTGCATATATGATCCGGCTAAATCACCTAATAAACTTTTTCTCCTTCCGGAATATCAGTTCGGAGAAGAACTTGTCCTAGGCACAGTTACAGCAATTCATTTATTAATATTGAAATGTCTTTCGGGGTACAATTTGCAGCAGCCACGTGTGAGACCAATCCCACTTACGACTGTCAGCGTCGCTGTCTTAATGTAAATTTACAATGTAAATTTTCACTCCACTTCATCGTCGCCAAGGTTGCGTACGAAATTCTAGAACTTGACTCCCACGGAATTATACATTTTTATTGTTCATTTTGCAAATGCTAAAAACGTTGATTTTCCAACCAGACAAAAGCAAAGTTTTCGCCCACTAGTGCCCGAACGTTTGAAGTTACAGATGATACAGCCATCCCTGGTGCTGCTGGGTGGCTCAGTGTTTAGAAAACCAGATTTCGAAGCAGACGTGTCCAGGTTCGAGCTCCGTCCACGACAAATTCTGGACAGTACGTGATGAGTTCCCAATAAGAACGAAACCCGTCTACTGGATAAGTTACCTTTTCAACACTATACACTACTAAGATTATACTGACGGATCTATGTATATACTGGATCAGGTGTCTATATTGAGATAGCAACGTTGATTAAAGTAGTTTTTATCATTGGCCGCGTAAACAATGTTCATTTAATTATATAAATGTTCAATTTTTAGGAATTATTTGTAAAATAATCGTAAGGACAAAACACTACTGAAGCCAAAATTGTACCTACAGTTTTTGAACGGCATATTATTGATTTGGAGCCATGGCGATAATGAAATGATAGACATCTTAAACTTCAATAATCGAATGGGCGAAAATCCATGTACCCTTAAAAGGGAATCATCAGGTGAATTGCTATATTTTTCTGTCAAATTAATTAGAAATACATATTTTTAGGAGTGATACTTACTCTGGAATCCTTCTTTACTTTGAGTCCAATTACCCATGTCGTAGGAAAATCTGTATCTTAAAGTAATGAACTCAAAGAAGCCTTATATTAACAAACGAAAAGAATAAGTTAGGCGGCGCGGTAAATTTTGGGCTAAAGGATATCCTCTCAATGTAATGGAGGCAACAATGATGGATGTTATAAGATAATATGATTATAATTTGTGGTACAGAAAATCAGATAGAAAGAAGGAAGATCGTATGATTATGGTACTACTGGACATTATACTTATCAGGAAAGTATAATCAACAGCTTTATAATACAATATAAGAAACGTTTTAAGACAGTCTCTTAAACAGGACGCTAGTATCTCGAAACAAAAAGAAGAAAATTGAACCCTTTGAATCATCCGGAGAATTAGAATATCAATTACAATGTTTGTAATTTCATGTTCATTGGTAAGACCAGGTGCTTAATAAAGGTAAGATGAGGAGAATATTGAAATAGAGACAAGTATGGACATATTGCTAAATCGGATTTTGCCTGCCATGTACTGGAGACTGCACATACAATTAATTGGGGTCATTGCAGACGTGTATCAATATTTTGTCGTAACACAAAGACTATATGGATTAGAGGGAGTGTCAAAATTAAACTTCTCGATGACATTAATAATGACTCATCTGTAGAAAAATAAGTCAGATCTGGAATACTGCATTTGCTAATGGTAATAAAAGAAAAATGCACGAATCAATTTCAGAAGCTAGCTCCAGTAAATGATTAAGAATATCGGATTAAGCCTAGTTTATTAAAGGCTTTACTATTTAATTAATGGTTAATCAATTATTGAGAATATAACCCTTCTAAATTCTAACCTTTAACTGTTAGTTTATTTTTAAAACTTTTAGTGAGTTGAACGCTTATTAATAGACGTTTATCCTATTTCCGTACATTGCTTATTCTTTCGTTAAATTCATATCTTAATTAAGCTTGTTATTTTACTGAATATGAATTTCTTGTGCCATTCCGGTAATACAGTATGTCAAACGTTAAAATATAATAAATAGTCTGGGTTGGGCAAAGGGTCACTCATATCTACAGGCTGCAATTTCATTTAAATAGATGAAAACGTTTATTAATTATACTTAACTGAATCCTTTTTAGTTATGTATAAACGCATGCACGCAAATGAGTGGCATACGCCTATTTAACGAAAGGACAACAAATGTTATTAAACTAGACAATCGTAAGTGGAACTTGAGTGGTTTGAGCGAAAATTCACACGTGCAGGGCTCGTCTGATTTCTAAATATATCACTTAAAATGGCACGAGATTATGAAGATTTTGTCTGATTTATTAGGTCCCTCACTAATTAATATGAAGGCTACCGCTGTTACGCATTTCAAATGATGTGTATAAAACCACTAGTCTAACGCATGTAAATGGTAAATTCAAATTCAGCAATTCTAGTTTCACATAGTTGGATGAAGATATAAGTTATGGGTATATATATATATATATATATATATATATATATATATATATATATATATATAAAGACACACAAATACGGCACACAAAAATCTAGTGAAATTTCAGTCTGAAATATAATAGATATGTCTATATGAAATATCGCACTTGTAACACTAGTTTGTTTTATAAAACTTGTGATGATAAGTGAGTGAGGAATAAAACAACTGGAATACAGCCTGTGTTAGTCATAACACAGATCAGGTAATTTTGATAAATCCGGTTGCACAATTTTTATTATTTGAAGTACCACAAATTGCAGTTGAGTTGAG
>JAQBSW010004447.1:0-5000 GCA_029291075.1 Eudiplozoon nipponicum | reverse complement strand
AAGTTCGTTATATATGGCTTTCTCAGTGTATAAATAAAAATTAAATTTTACTACAACTGTAAAATGTGTGAGTGTATTTTGTTTTTCTTTGGTAAGGTTTCAATGAGTTTGTTTATACCAACTGTTTTCGGATTTCTTGGCATTCAATCATTCGCTTGATCTCAGTCAATGACCTACCTAGACATTCGGAATTGTAATACAAACTTGCATTTAGCACATAGAGATTAATATTTTCGAACCATAAACATCAATTGATTGTGTTCGCAAAATCTAAAATTGTTAAAAATTCAAGTGTACTTGCGGTAGCATATATATATATATATATATATATATATATATATATATATATATATATATATATATATATATGACGAACCATTGAGACGCTGATCAATATAATCTAACAAGATATATAAAATAGTTTGATACACAGAGGATTAAAACCATAGGCAAAACCAGCAGTTACTAACAACAAAATCCAGACAGGGCATCAATTGGACTCAACTAACTTCTCTATTCTTCACAAAACTAGGTCCGACAAATGTTCGTGACTGCATAGAAATTGTGCACCCGACATTTCCAGTCACGTACAATGTATGCAAGACTACTAGAGTTGAGAGCCGCATATATAAATTTGATCTCCATATATATTCAATGCGGTTTGATCCTCGATAATCAGTGTGCCGTCGTGCTCTGCTGATAATAATGGGAGGTTGAATCACTTCAGTGCGTTGCGGCTAGCGGTAGTTTTGTTATGTTGTTCGACGACTGGTTAAATACAATAGGATTGGTGTTTACTTCAAGCTCGCAAACTTGATTTAAAGAATAGGTCCGACAAATTCTGAAACATTTATAAATCACTGCATATCAACCAGGAGGAACACCTACTGAATGTTAAAAAAATCCAACTATGCAATGCACGTTATCATTAGATTTCAGTAAATAAATCGACACTTATTTTCGGCAAGCACAACAAATCCCATTTGTACAGACGTCACCAAATGCAACATATGTCGCATAATTGACAACGAAAAAAAACAACGTGCTTGGTAACAAAAAGAATCTGTATAATTATTGCCAAAAATGAATCATTCAGGTAACGCCGGGTCTACATGTTTAGGAACAGTTTGGTAGACTTTATTACGACTGGATTGTTCAAAACTGATTCTGCCTCCACTATGTGCTGGATGATATCAATTACGTCATCCCAGCGCTGACAATATTTGAAATTATATTTAAGCAATTTAGTTGCGGCATCAAAAAAAACCAAAATTGGTTAGTGAAATCTGGGCAAAAAATTTCGCCAAACCTCCAATCAATTTTTTTGCGTGAGCAATCGCATCAATTAATAATTTGCATTACAGTGGAACGAAGCAGTAGATCTCATTGTGAATGTTTTGTTACATTGACCGTAACTGATGCGATATGCGTCGTTTGATTTCGTCATATGCCAAATGGGTTTGAAGTTCTAAGCAACCAGTCGTTGACTGAACATTAGCACACGCTGCAAGACCGGTTTTTTCCAGTGATAAATGCTGACAGTGTACTACGCTTCTAAATTTTTCATTCCACTTGGCCGGCCTACAACAGTTTAAAATCTGCGGCTCAACATTGCCGAATATCGACTAGTTGAAAACAATAGCATAAAGTTGCCAACTTTATAGCAGGTGATCAGCGTGGTAATTTAGAATCCACCGTTCGTGAAATAAATGTTGTATTCAACAGGACGACATATTTGAAAGATTTCTACAAACTTTCTAATCAATAAAGCGGGATACTCACCAGTTTCTTCTACTGCTTACCATATTCTGTACTTTAAAGTATAATGATAAAAATATGAATAACTACTGCTGTAGGGTACAGAATAACAGTGAAAAATAGATATTTTTAAGCACCACTGATATTTATAAATTGAAGTCATGCTCGGATTTTATGTGTACAATATAGGTGGTCTAATAGAATTTATTAATTAATTTAGATAAATAGAAAGAAAATCTCACATAAAAGTACATAAAAATTATATATATATACGTGATAGCTCGACCAAATAATTTATCGATAAAGAAGAACAAATTTCTAGAAATAATTCTTGTAGTATTATATTAAAACAGCTGAATATCTGGTTGAGTCATCACATAGTTGTTCAAATGAAAAGCTGTCTAACTGTCTTATTACTTTAAATTAACATGTCCTTTTATCTGCCTTGTTGTAGAACGTTCACGGTAATTATTTAAATCAAGTTTGCGAGCTTGAAGTAAACACCAATCCCATTGTATTTAACCAGTCGTCGAACAACATAACAAAACTACCGCCAGCCGCAACGCACTGACGCGTTTCGACCTTCCATGATCATCATCAGAGTACGACGGCAAACTGACTATCGAGGATCAAACCGCATTGAATATATATGGAAATCAAATTTAGATATGCGGCTCTCACCTCTAGCAGTCTCGCATACATTGAACTTGACTGGAAATGTCGGCTGCACAATTTCTATGCAGTCACGAACATTAACTGTTTGCAGCTTTCGCCACATATACATATATAGGCAATACAATTTAACAATAATTGCTTGCGCGGGTGGTGGTAACAATTATTTAAATCAAGTTTGCGAGCTTGAAGTATACACCAATCCATTGTATTTAACCAGTCGTTGAACAACATAACAAAACTACCACCTGCCGCAACGCACTGACACGTTTCGACCTTCCATGATCATCATCAGAGTACGACGGCAAACTGACTAGCGAGAATCAAATCGCATTGCAAAAATATATGGAAAGCAAAATTAGATATGCGGCTCCTACCTCTAGTAGTCTTGCATACATTGAACTTGACTGGAAATGTCGGCTGCACAATTTCTATGCAGTCACGAACATTAACTGTTTGCAGCTTTCACCACATATACATATATAGGCAATACAATTTGACAATAATTGTTTGCGCGGGTGGTGGTAACAATTCTTTAAATCAAGTTTGCGAGCTTGACGTAAACTCCAATCCCATTGCATAGAAATTGTGCAGCCGACATTTCCAGTCATGTTCAATATATGCGAGACTGCTAGACGTGAGAGCCGCATATCTAAATTTGATTTCCATATATATTCAATGCAGTTTGATCCTCGATAGTCAGTTTGCCGTCGTACTCTGATGATGATCATGGAAGGTCGAAACGCGTCAGTGCTTTGCGGCTGGCGGTAATTTTGTAATGTTGTTTGACGACTATTTAAATACAGTGGGGTTGGCGTTTACTTCAAGCCCGCATACTTTATTTGAATAATTGCTACCACCACCCGCGAAATCAATTATTGTTAAATTGTATTGGTTATATATGTTTACGGTAATTGCATTTTAAACGGCTTAATTATAATAATTTTTTTTGCATTTGATTAAATAATTATGTAATTGGACGTGCTCATTGCTATTGCATTTTCGATTACACAGGTGGTCATTTATGTTAGAAACAAAGCATAATTTTCTCAAAATGTTAAACTATAATATATTTTTGTACTTCATTTTAGACTACCCCTACTACGAGAGAGATATAAACGGTTTGATTACGTTTTCATATTTGATATTTTTTACCTTACTTTTCTGTTTTGTGTACTTTGTAACGGGTCAAATTATATCGCTTACATTTTTTAATTATCTTCAAATTGAATATACAACTGCTTCGAATGTCTTTGGATCGATAAGATAGCACGCAATCCATAGATTAATCACATGCAACCTACAAATATATAAGCGAAATGCATTTCTCACGCGCCAAAGTCTGGCCTACTCATTTCCTGCCATTTCTGTTCCCTTTACTGCAGCACTGATTCTCTTACGCCTGCTGTCTAATTAGCGTTCTTACCCACACTGTATTAATAACAAACCTGGCCGTCAAACACGCCAATTAATTGATGTTTTGTATCTAGGCAGTCGTTAATCAGATTTCTCTGCTTGGTAGACTTCCAGGTGTTTGCGTAGATCATCAAGATGCCACATACTTCTTCTTATAATCTACTGGTTTACGAGCTTCTATGAAGAAGGTCAATAACCCATGTCAAGGCCACACATATCGAGGATCGAGTAGGATTCTGGACATTTGTGAATGTCTTCCTAGCTTTCTTAAGGTTCACTAACAGTACGGCTAACTCTGTAGACTATTTAACGTTGCACAGCACTCTAGCTGGCGTGTTACATAACTAGTCGGTTCATTATTTTGATTTAATGAGATATTTAGACAAATTACGCAGACAGGAGCTCCCTTTTGCTGTCATACCAAATGTGAAGAATATTAGTCAAGTGCAGATTGGTGCGAATTAATTTTACCTTATACTTCTGACCGATGGTTTCTGCTAATCTACACAAAAATTCAAAGCCCGTTTTGTAACTATTCATTTATTGAGAAAATTGTCAACGCAATAATATCATTATTGTATTTATAGCAAAACTTGCTGCCACAATGCTTATTTTGTGTTTAATCGAATTTTGAAATTCTGGATAATCCTTGGAATTACATGTTGGAATTTTAAAAATAAAATTTACAAGTGAATTCGACGCATAATTCTAACAACTTTCACTGTATTCACTCAGCAATAGTTATTTTATATTTTAGCAAAGATACACGTCAAGACTACGAACTTAACAGCTGCAGTTTCTGTTAGGAATTCCGTCAGTTAAATCTGTGAAAGCAGTTCAGGTTACGTGTTATTAGCAATTAATAATTACAAAGTTCTTAATTTTTAACCTAGGTGTTGCTGGTATTATTTGTGTTTGGTTTATGCGTTTAAGGTACCGTAATTTTAAAAACATATCAAGCAAAATTATGGATGTTGATATTCTCGTATAAGATTGGGATTGTGAATTATTTTCCTGTGTGTAGACTCCACGTTTTCCTCCTTCCCAGATTAGGGAAATCACAAGTAACTCTCAATACGACTCGCAAGATTTTTTTTCCGGAGATATGACTATAAATTTACCTTAAACTTGGATCAATAAGGAATCTAACTAAT
>JAQBSW010004446.1:0-69273 GCA_029291075.1 Eudiplozoon nipponicum | reverse complement strand
AACTGGATCCCTGTGGAACTCCACTTGTTACCCTTTTCGATTTAGATACCAAATCGTTTACTTGAATACTCATTCTTCGATTATATAAGTAGTACCTAAGTAATCTAAAAATATTCGGATCAATATTCAATAAATTAATCGCATTCAAGATAGCATCAAAAGATATAGAGTCAAAAGCTTTTGAGATATCTATGAATACAATTAATGCATCTAACTTTTTCTCATCTAATGTAATTACATGTTTCCACATAGAGAGCATATTAGTAGTTGTCGACCTGTCTTTCGTGAAGCCATGTTGGCATACATCGAAATCAGCCGGCAGCATACGTTCTAAATGATCAAGTATTAATCGTTCTATTATCTTCAAAAACGAGGGAATAATAGAGATTAATCTGTAATCACTGGCACACGTTGGCTTACTTACTTTTGGCAAAGGTTTAGCTACTATTGTTAGTATATCGATTGGTAATATCCCATTCTTCAAAATTCTATTTATAAAATTGCAGAGCGCATTCATAAAATTTAAAGGTAATTGAAGTAGGTTATCAATCGATATACCAAGGTGATCTTTTTGTTTTTTTGATTTTATTTTTAACATTAATTCTATCAATGCATCACTGTCAATAACAAGTCCTAGATCCTGGTTTCCCGAAGATTCCGGTAGATCAATAGCATTATTTTTCTTCTGCGGATTACATAATAAGTTGCCAAATACTTCATCCAATTCACAAAGAAATTCATAATCAGCTTTACCCACAGGTAATATAAGGTTTAATTTTTCTTTATATTTACCGTAGTCTGTGAGGAGTTTGAACCCTAGTCTAGGATTACTCTTCAATTTAGCCAAAATAATTCTCTCTGATCTTTGACGGATTATCAGCAGTGATGAATTAATTTCTTTATCGATCATATCTAACCTCATTTTTTTATACTATTGATTAGACTACATTTCATTATATTATCTCGTTTGATTCTTAGCTTACATAACTTCCTATTGATTCGCTTTGGTATTACATCCGTAAATGTTGATGCTCTAAATATATCAGATAATAACAGTGAAACAGAAGAAACAAATTCGTCATCGTTCATGATAAATAAACTTTCATAATCAATTGATAAGCTTAATTCTCTAAAAAGATTCCAGTTGATTCTGGAACATTGCACGTGAGCATTTTCAAAATTAGGTGTCAATGTTTTGCTACTCAAAATGTTCCATTGTAAAATAATTTGTTTATGATCCAATTCTTTGAAGTAATTTACAACATCATAACTGTGTGAGTTCAACACTTCAACTTCTAAATATACATGGTCTAAGCATTCCGAACCTCTAGTTGGTTCCTTTATAATCTGCTTAAGATCATGATTAGAAAAAAGATTGATTATTTCACAGTCATGCACCTTATTAAAATCTCCTACCACAATAATATAACCATGGCAGTCAAAAATAGATTGAAAGGAATTGATAAACATTTGATCATCATGTAAATTAGCATACGGCGGTCTGTAAACCGCGATAAGAATCAGGTTATCAATTTGTATAGATACAAAATCAATGACAGAATTATATTCGCTAGAATGTAACACTGTTGCATTTAATATCGATTTGCTATAAATAAGTACTCCTCCACCTCTTTTATCCAGTGATCTGTCTTTCCTAAATAGAGAATAATGAGGAATGTCAAATTCATAGTTTTCAATGTTCTTGTTCAGCCAGGTTTCAGATAGTATTATAAAGTCAAAATTGTTACTTATTATAAAATCACACAACAAAAAAGTTTTATTCTTAATACTTCTACAATTAGCATAAAATAATGTATATGAACAAGACAACTCATCTTTACTATCATCAATAGTTACTGATTTAACTTTTTCGGTTTCCTTATACTTCGTTTGTTGGGTACCGTATCTATGGTTCGTAACTGTCCGCTGTCCACCACATTCATTAACGAAACCCCGTTTTTTGTGATTTTAGAGTCGTTTGACACAGCCTTTATTGTGACTATTTCCGCTTGACTTGATTTCTGATCTAGATTCTTCTTTAACTTTTTTACCGCAGCCAGTTTTCTTTGCAGAAAAGTCTTGTCTCTAGTGATGAATATGTTCTGAAAGTTACTGCATTCTTCTTTCTTTTTATTAATATCCTCAACTTGCTTGTTCGTCGGCCTTTTTGACAATTTTATCACAACTGGTCTTGGACGTTCCGATTTTTGTCCAACTCTAAAGCATTTAGTTATTTCAGCTTCAGTCGTATCTCTAATTAAAGCATTTAACTTTTCAACATCCTTATGATCAGCATTTTCCTTAAGATTAAATAAAATTAATTGTTCTTGTTTTCCAATTCTCGCAGAAACTTCATTAGACAAAATATTCAATATTTCTTCCCCAGAAGAACTGCTTTTTGTTGATATGTCATCTTCTTTAGTTATTTCGCTTAACTCAATCCATGGTTTAACATTGTCTTCTAATTTATCCATCCTATTGTTTAACGCAACGGTCAATTGCTCAATTTTTGCGCTTAAATTATCATTTCTCCTCTCTGATACGTCCAATTTTGCTGAATAGTTGCTAGCATCCGACTGTAGCTTTAAAATTGTATTTTTTAAAGTTTTATTTTCCTCCCTAAGCTCCTTCATGGAGTTTTGAAGGTCCGTAATAATTTTTTCTAATTCAGTGTTCAAAAAAGTTTGAGCCATTTTAAACCGCGCGCGTCACAATATTACATATTATACATATTACGCAGAGACATATATATACATATATATATGAAGGATTCTAAATATTCATTTAAGATGTGGGGTGAACTCACATGATTGCTTAAATGCTTATTTAGATATTCACAAGATATATGTAGGAGATTATTATCAAAAGCGTTTTGACTGATATAATTTATCCGTTGAGGGACTCACAGTGTTGCTTGTATGATATTCATATTATATATAATGGTGTATACACGTATATATGTATATATATAGATGGATATATAGATATATATTAAAGATGTAGGAAGAACCCACATGGATGCTTACATGCTTATCTATATATAAATAATATATAGTGGGTTACTTACAGGCTTATCTATATATACATAATATATAACGTGTTGAATTATATATAAATGGATGTTTTTATAAGAAGTGAGTTAGTATATATATATATATATATAATTATAATTAAGTAAATAAAATTTAAATATATATATATATATAAAATAATACTAATTTATTATATACATATATACATGATTTCGACACAGATATTTTGATGAAGGAACTAATTTATACAGGATATATGTATTATTGTGTATTTGGTGGAGAGGCGATTTAGTTAGTGTGGACTCCGTATTCGGTCAAAACGATAATAATACTTTACATTCTTTCAACAGTTTTATTAACCTCTCTCTCGGTCTATAACCGATTGCAAGCTGGATGGGATTAGGTAAACTGGGGGCATGTGTGGATTACTGCAGGATTGAAATCAAAATTTTGTTGATCTTTCTATGCGTCCGGAACAGAAATTAAATATAAACATCATGGATTGGCGTGTATGTAAATGCATTAGGTGTGCTTAAAGTTATTCAATAAAATGTCGCTTTAGTAAAATAAACATGTTTATAGGTGGTGTGCGCGGAGGGGGACAAGGCTAAGTATTTTTGTATACATTTGAGTATTAGAGACTAGGTATGAAGACCGGATATTAGGAAGACAATTAAAAATACATTTGGATATTAAAATAAATATAAATATATCTGTCTTGAATGAGGATACCACATTTGCCACAAGTTGTGTTTTACTTCTGTGCGTATTGTGTCGACCCTGAAGATGAACCTGGAAATTCGGGTTCGAAAATTAGGAAAAAGAACAATGGAAAATCTTGTTCCAACATCATTTTCAGACAATCAGCTAATTGATGGCTTAAAGAAGAAGGGACAAGTGAGAACCCATCAATTGAGGCCAAAAATTACATCTGAAAATGGACCTATGAGTGCTATCAATTGTCCCGCACAAGAAAAATGCGGTCAAATCCACAACAAGAAGGACAGCACTGAGAACAAAAACGGATCGTTTTAAATTGTCGAAAAGTTACACTAAGAAAACATTAAAATATTATCATAGATAGGACTGCATCCGGTTGACCATAGCACTTTACGTTGCGGATGAAAACAAAAACGGAAGCTTCTTCAACTTGTCAATAGGATCAATGCGAACTACATCACAGTTTATGTTAACTTATAAATTAGTTAAACACAAAAGATTGTTAAGTTTAATTTAGTACTCGTATGCCATCAGCAATTTTATTAAGGCCTTGAAAATAAACTAAGCGAATACCGACACACAGAAGAACATAGAAAAATGATATTTCAATGACGCAGAACTATGAAATACATGCATAGTTTAATATTGGCTGGAAAAGAACACACGATCGCCCATTTCTGTGGAGTAGATTATATCCATTTATTCCTTCCATAAATGATTAGCCACTCAAGACTAACGAGCACCATATGCTCGGAGCGTCTTATTCTGAGGCGGCAGAGGACAAAGTTTCATTCGACAACTGGAACTGCACTTGCACGTTTGCTCTCATTCCGTCACTACTCACTTAGCAATACGTATTAAGTACTCATTAAAATAGAATTAGAAGATGGCTGTATTCCGATAGATTCGGCAAGGTTCATACTGATTTTGTCGTTATTCGTCGCTAAAATGTAGTTTTCATCACCTGTTGAACCAGTATATTTTTCTGTATAATCTTTTAGACGACTCGTTCTTACAGTCTGATATCCAAACTGGAACTCAATTTCCTATAGGTTACTCTTCAGTTTCTCTAATTTATCCATTACTGTTCCTTGAGTCAGCAACACACTTTATTCGGATTTAATGTTAAAATCAATAAAGAGTCGTTTCTACAGATCACTTCATACAACTCATGAATTTGCTTGGTTAATGGTTACGGTTATCTTACGCCGTTTGAGCGCTGCGTGTGAATCAAATACTAGAGAAGAACAAGCCGGATTCCTGATAGGATGGAGTTGTATAGACAACATTTTTACTTTAAAGAAAGCTGAACAGAGAAATGTCGATCTCCGTATCATAATGGCTCACAATAGCTCCAACAAGTGTTGGCTCGGTCACGTTTGACGTATGTCTTTAATTCGATTGCGTTGTCGAGTATTATTCTTCCAGTTAGAGCTAGATTGGCAAAAGAAGGTGAACAAATTTTGGTATGGAAAAAAACAATTAATGGCAACTACATTCCAATGTGGTTGTAATGGAGCCGCTCATCTTCTAGATAACAGTTTTTAACTAGAATCGCTGCGCGATATGGCATAGATTCGAGCTCAGTGATGACCATGTTGCAGATTCCCAGTAGAAACATTTCCATAACTTTCTATTTCTAGTTGGTGAGAGTTAGCTGCAAAGTATGGTCGTGATTATGATGCGATATAATAAAAAACTGAAAAGAAGCCGCATTGCCGATGTAGCCTTGCCTTAAAACTTACTTGGCCATAGTGATATTGTGTGAAGGTCTAGGTTGCCTTATTTGTGTGTTATGGGCAACATACTCATAACTAGATCCTTCCCACCCTAAATCAATTCACGTAACATTTTTGTTTAAATTATTACTTTTGTAATTATTATTAATTGTTTTTTTAATTTTATATTTATTTCCATATTTTGGTATTTTTCTCATGGTTAAATGGCATTGAAGCATCGCTAATAACTACTTTTGTCTTTCTGTCCGTTATGATAATGACGTGAGTTTTTACTATTTGGCTGCTTTTTTGTTTTGGACAAATATCGAGGTAACGACCGCAAAGCGGAATGGGTTATATGCTTTCTCGTTTAACATGAAGATTGCAAAGAAGACTGGGTGGTCAACTTCCCCGGCTTCAATTTAGCAGCGACGTGTCTAGGTACGATAGCCTTCTGCAATTCCATTCTACGTTACGACCGTAATATAAGGTTTCACCTCGTTTGTTTCAGATCCTCATATTTCGTTCACACTCCTGTTTGCCATTACAACGTAATAGCTTGTCCTTCGGCCTCAAGAGAGCATTAGCCGCTGTTGTCTCATTTCCATTATCTCCAGAACAGTACAGTGAAACCATTAC
Source organism: Eudiplozoon nipponicum (assembly GCA_029291075.1). Classification (NCBI taxonomy): domain Eukaryota; kingdom Metazoa; phylum Platyhelminthes; class Monogenea; order Mazocraeidea; family Diplozoidae; genus Eudiplozoon; species Eudiplozoon nipponicum. The sequence goes on along the minus strand of JAQBSW010004446.1, from coordinate 63,164 downwards.
AAACTGTCGGAGCGGCACCACACTGTTTCCCTCGCCCGGTCGCCACTGTAGAGTTTAAGGCTTATTGTACCACGACATATTAAATTGCCATCCTTTGGGCAACTCGTCCTTGCAGTTTGGCATCCATAATGGAGTTCAAATTCATGTCGGTCTCTCTTTATTTCCCATAATTAAGCCATTAATTCGTCTCAAGACCATTTAAAAAGTAAATTCGTAAGTAAGTAACTAGATTTATTCCAATTTTGAGCGAATAACAACAAGAAGTGTCCGTTTACTATAATCAAGGTGGTGATTTGATATAAGCACCTGGCCCATTAATTACTTACATATGTCAGTATGAACTAAGAATTGTATAGTGTAGAAAAGGCAATTCCCCATGTAACGTGGTATCTGTACTATAATGACAGATTGGGGATGGTTAGTTGGAACTTTAGGGCTAAAGGGATGCTATATAGGCTCTACCTAAAGGAAAAGCCTAACCAAGAAAAATTAATTGGTATATAACTGAAAATTGTGTGTGGCGTGCGGCAGGGTGGCTCAGTGGTTAGAGCGCCAGATTCCGAAGGATGAATTGCGTTTTCTACACTATACAATTTTTAGTTTACACTGAAATATGAAAGTAATTAATGGGTCAGGTGCTTATATCAATATCGCAACCTTGATTATAGTAATTGTTATCGTTTAATTATATGTGTCCGTTTGTATAGAACATTTCATACAAGTCATGAAGCTGCTAATTGTGATTGGTTAAAACAATGTTATCTCAATTTTGATAGAAAAATGTCTACTGGCTGTTTAAAATCGCTCATGATTCAACAATCTAATTATGCTTAATACCATATTCATTAATTAATTAATAAAAATCCAAGAAATATATCTTTCAATGCTAGATAGAACTAAAAGTATATATATTCGCGCTGCCACTACTTTATCAACCGCTAGCAGGTCAATTAATGAATAGCATATAAGCAACCTCTCGCAATATCGCTTAAATGTGAAAATAAGCCATGTCCAGCTGCCATAAGACATAAAGGCCACCGGTCTTCCGGGCTGAAACAATTAAAATTACGTGCCAAGTAAATATACAGCAAATAAACAAGAAACTGAAGTTCAAATTACCAAGTAGAACTGCCATGGTGTGCATATCATTTCCACTCATCAAGCAATACTGAACACAATAGGCGGAGATACGATTTAGGTGTCCGTTTAAACCGAGACCGAGTAGAAAACCAGCTTGTTCAGGACGCGGCATATCGGTAAGGTCAGTCAAGCCTTGCAAATAAAAGTTGTTCTTTATCCAAACCGAGTCAATCTGTTAAAACATAAAAAATGCATAAAAAGAAACTCAAATTGTGGACATCACCGATATTTAGAATACAGTTAGTTCGAACAATCATATAGCTACAAGAATGTATTGGAAGTAATTATTACAGTATGGTTCACACATTTCTAAATGTATACGACCCGCAACCGAAAAGAAGAGTTAGGACCACTTATGAATAATCATCTAACACTCTTTAAAATAAATAAATTGATGCGATACAAGGTTTTGCATGATCATCTTCCATGCTTTGACAAAAGCAAGATTTTCCCCAGTTCCGCTTTTTAATGAAAAATCTTCAGCCCCCATTTCCGGATACCATTTTTGGTCCATAGTCCACCATTCAAAATAAAGATAAACTAATAAATCAAGTGTGAAATTTCATTCAAACTGATTCATATGGCAAGATGAAATAACGCGCTTGCTTCATTAGTTTCATTTGTTAAACTTGTGAGGATGAACCAAATGAAGAACTGTAGATACATTTTCAATCTAGGGCGTATCATATCCAAAGGATCTTACTCAAAGTACTGCATAAAGATTTTCGTTATTGAAATCAATAGTTTTCGTTTGGTGTACAACACAAAGGAATTGTAATAGAGAACGATTGCACAAATTAAAATTAAACAGTAACTAGAGCAAAAATTAAGAATATTGGGTTGAGATTAGCTTATGTGTGTCATTATTAATTTACAACTTGTTAATCAATAACTTTAAAAAATTATTTATTTTAGTGCATCCAATAATAGAGGACGCATACCGAGTTTAACTATGATTAATGAACTTCTACGTTCGCTGAATCTCCGCGATTTGCGTTCGCGGTTTGTCACTCTGCACTATCAGTTTCGCAAAGATCCGAATGATCCCCATTTCCAAGTACGCATCTGGTTTGTCTTCGATCAGGCTGAATGCGATCTAATCTCATTTCTATTAGTTAGTATGAACGGTGTTGAAGCCATCGGCAGAAAGGGGCGAATACGCACCCAGCCTGATCGAAGACAAAGCACATGTTTACTTTGAAAAGTGAAAAGTAACAACCCGAGAACGAAAATTGCGTAGATTCAATATATGAAGCTGGCACTTTGCAAACGTTCGAGGGCTAATCTTCGTTGTCTATCATATAACCTTAAAATGATCATTCTTGCGATAGGTATTTAAAAACTTTTCTCGTATGAAGTCCATTTCATTTAGCTTCCTGTTGTAATAAAACTTTTCAGTGGTCTAACCATTCTTAATCCTACCCTGGCATAATTTTACTAATGACAGGTCCACTAATTCCGCCGCATGAAAAGGTAAAATTACAATTCCGTCACTTTAGTTTCACTTAAATGAATGCAAACTTGTATGCAGTTACAGTTAGCTGAATTCTTAGCAGTTATAAACACAAACACGTGCGCGACGCGCACCTACCTAGTGAAAAGTAAATTTTATAAAAGTCAACGAAGCACAAAAGATACACTGTGCTCTGCTTTGGCGTTGATATATTTTGCAGCTGAACAGTTTTTATTGCAAACACAACAAAACTTCTTCTACCTAGTTTGAAAGACAAAATTCCAAATCAATCTATATCCATGTTAATTGTATCTATGGGTAATTTTATTTAGGGAAATTCAGTAAGAGTTTGAATTCACAATTGTCCGAACACATGGCAACGAGGTGGGTGTAAAAGATTGTTGTTGCACGTATATCTATAACTAGACATATAGTCACGTGAAAATGCGACACGCCAACAAAACGTTCCAATACACATACGTAATGGAGATGGTGCCGTCCAACTGTTTCACATCTAATGACCGAATAGATTATTATAATCAAAGTTGCGGTCTTGATATAAGCACCTAACCTATTAAATACTTACATATGTCAGTATAAACAAAGAATTGTATAGTGTAGACCGGTTTTGTTCTTATTGGGAACTCATCATGTACTGTTCAGAATTTGCCGCGGACAGGGCTCGAACCTAGGCACGTTGCTTCGGAATCTGGTGCTCTAACAACTGCCGCACTCATATGACATATGTAAGTTATTAATGGGTCAGGTGCTTATATCAAGACGGCAACCTTGATTATAATAAATGTTATCAAAGCCTGCACTACCAATGTTCGTTTAATGACCAAATAGATTAATTGCCCGCTCCAACCTATAAGTCATCAGTAAGCACGAAACGCAGATGTACAGAAGACTATACCGTTTGTTCATGTCGTTTCTGGCAGATCTCTCTTATCTTATTTGAGCTTATTTGTTGCGATGTACACAATGCCATATATCAGAAATAAAGAATACATAAAGTGAGCACTTGTTTTAAAGTTTAAGCAGTAAAATGTTATAATTTAACTAACTGCATGTGTAAGAATGTTAGGTAATAATCAAATTTATCGTGGCATGCGGATGCAACACGTACACTAGCATTAGGTGAGACAATTAAGCCGACAGCTACTCCGTTGTGGAAAGAAGGCCAGTTCATAGCTGCCATCACCGATGATGACTGTTGCAAGTGGGCTGTAGAAGCAAATGCTGCAGCCGCGTTCGCTGCATTTGCTGCTAATGTGGCGATATCACGTCGACTTGGCAACCAGCCGCTGCCCTCTAAAGAAGCACCGGAATAGTTCCGCTCTTGAGCAAGTGTCTGGCCATTTATTAAATTGTTTGTAGCTGGCTGGAGATGATGACGAGTGTGTTGTGAATTAGGAGCATCGCAAGGACGTTGATGGCGCTGATAACGTACAAACACGCTAGACTGTGTAACTGGAAGTACAGGTGTCGTATTAGTAACAGAAGACGAAGCTGGCACGCCAGAACTGACAGAATTAACTGACATATCTGACGAAGATGAAGAAGGTGGACGGCTTCCGTCGTCTGCGGCCACGTAGATTCGTCGTGATATAAACGGCATCGCTGGCTCGACAAATGAAGATCCTGAACAAGCTGTCTATAGAACGTTAATTAAAGGACAAAAGTTTAATAGAGGCAAAAAATACTAATTGGTTGATAATTTTAATCTTTAAGAGATATTAATTGCGGAAAATCAAATTAGTTCAATTTCGACAATATGCATTAGCATGATTTGTTTATATGCCGTCACTTTAATTCAGAATTCAACAAAAACGCGAAGAAAGCACGAACCTCAATTAAAGTAATAAATTCGATTTAACTCCGACAAATATTGTACAGCATGAAAGAAAACTGTAACGGAATGAATGACTAATAATTAAATGTAGAAAATATTACAAATTTGAAGTAAACCTACGAAAAACAGGCTGCATATAATGTCCCCATTGTGTAATGACAAAGGACTAAGAAATGGATAAACAAATAATCTGATAAAAATCATCGTATAGATACATTAGCAATCAGTAGGCACAACTAAGACCACGTAATTTTTAAGCAATTTGTCACTCAATATTAAGTTAAAACCAGGTAATTACACGAACATCGATTGCTCGGATGGTGATAAAAATTACTTTAATTAAGCTTGCGATCTTGATAAAAACACATGACTCATTGAGCACATACATTTTTCAGTATAAACTAAGCATTCTATAGTGCAGAACAGGCAGTTTACGCAGTATACCGGTTTCGTCCTTATCGGGAACTCATCCGGTACTGTCAAGAATTTGCCGCGGAAAGGGCTTGAACCCAGACATGTTGCTTCGGAATCTGGTGCTCTAACCACTGATTCGGCAGGTTTACATATCGTAGTAGTTATATAAATAGTTCAGGCAATAATTGGTGATTATGGCAAAAGCTACGGTATTATCTTACAATTTCACCATTTAAGGTGAAACGCATCTCATACTGTCTTAAAGGTCGTGCATAAAATAGATACGCGCGTTCGGTTTTGCTATATTTTGGTGAAACTAGGTTTTTCATAGTTGAAGACATTTTACGTTTAGAGGCACTTAACCACCATTGTTTAAGTAGCACAGCCTAGGTAGATTACTAACAACGAATAAGCAACGCTGATATCTTTAGACGTATTCTTGGATGGAAGAGAAAGCGCTCACCATTAGACAAGCAAATAACTCTTCAAATACGCACGCTCGGTTACGTTTCATTTATGCCTCCAACTAGAACCAAGACTTAAGTAAGGTGGACAGAATTTGATATGATAAAAATACCTAATGTTAATCAAAAACAGATTTGGAATTATAGGATCAGTTAGTCAATGAGGACTGGGTCTGCGTTCGTATAATTCTCGACTGGAAGCCCTGTGCGATATGGCATCGAATCGAGCTCAATGGTGAACTTGCTGCAGACTTATAGTAGTCATTTTGTTCCTCACTTTCTTGAATTTGTTTTCTTTATGAAGTGATAAAGTGAAAGACATAGGAAAGGTGTATTGTCGATGCCTCTGGTCCTTAAATATAGGGATCAACATATTTTTGCATCATAAATACACACTCCATTATTTCGCCGATTCATCCATATAGTCTGATATTTTTAGTGAAGGTTAAGTTTCTTCAACTGCCTGTGGGGTATATCTAAGACAGATTCCCAATTTTCAATGAAAAAACAAGAAAAAAGTAGAGGTCTTATTCGAATTTATAGTAAATACCACAAAACGGGTCTTTTTATATAGTCAATTCACATGACTCTTGAAGGCAATACTTCTCGCAAAACGTTACACAATCAAAGCACGTTCAATATTCTACTCCCTGGACACTGCAATTCTATCGTACTATTGCACTCCAATCAAAATGATATATTTACATGCACATACAACGGTTACTTAGACGCTCAAAATCCAGATTATAATTATGCCTAATATAATATTTATCAATTATTAATAAGATATAACCAATAGCAATGATTAAACAAGACAGGCAGTTCTATTTCCAATGTTGAATCTCCGCGATTTGCGTTCGCGGGTTATCGCTTTCTACTATCAATTTCGCAAAGATCCGATTGATCCCCATTTCACTGTACGCGTCTAGTTTGGCTTACAGGCTGGGTGCGGATTCGTTCCTTTCTTCCGAAGGCATCAACATCGTTCATATTAACCACTGGAAATGAGGTACGATCTAATCTTCGTTGACTGGCTACGTTTCGGAACAGCATTTCCCGTTCCATCATCAGGCCTCTAATCACATATATACACAGCACAATACTCACAATAGCAGATTTAAGCAAATGTGGTCCACCACATATGCTTAAATCTGCTTCTGTGAGTATTGTGCTGAGTGCTATTTCCAGTTGCATTTCTAAACCTTGCTTCTCATTAGAAGTGAATGCAAATACCCGTAGTGAGTAACTACGCTGCATGCCCGTTTCTAGTTTAATTTTGTTCGCAGATGGCTACTGAAGAAAGAATTGCTGGGCCATTGTTCTTGATAATGCCCATTTACTACTGAAATGTTTTTGATTTCGATGTATTCAATCAACCTCGTCATGGGCTACTTGATAGTTCTGTCGTAATAAACCAAGTGCACCACCAACATAAAAAGTTAAATAATATTCTTTTATTACTACATTGAAGAAAATAATATGCCAATATATCATACCTAATGACGATAGGTTAATTTTCTTTTAAATTAGGCATTTACATTAATGTATTAGGCATACACACAAATTTATAATTTGAAGCGGAAGATTAAACCGAAGTAAACGCGATTCGGAAAAGTAATCAAACAGGAATCTAATGTTTATCAATAATTATGTTAATCGTGCAAGCTTAAAACATGCACAAATAATTAATTCAAAAAGTGGATGAGCTAGCAGCCGGAGTGCTAATTTATACTTTACACATAGAGCTAAAGGTGAAGACTGAATTTCACTTTGACAAGACACTCCCAAAACTTACAAATAGATTACCTAAGATAGCATATTCAACTTATTAATAACTGTACATCAGTTTTCGTCTAGATGCATAAATGTGAAAAGAACTCACTCGTAAAGAAGCCCCAACACCACAAGCAGCAACAGCGACAGCCGCAGCCAGAGCTATCGCATTTTGCCGGTGATCGGAAGCCGGCGACTGCTCTAAAAGCAAAGACGCAGTCGACTGCGGAGTCGACATGATCGATCCAAATCTTGAATCGTTAGATGAATTTTGTGTAGCTCCATTCCGCCAAACTGAAAGCCCCCTGTTATCAGTTTCACCGGATTCCAGTTGTGTTTGGTTGACGCCTGAACAGCAGGTCAACATTTCTTCGGTTTCCAAATGAAGCAATACATGATGAGCTTGAAGATAGGCTGGTTCTGATCGAGAAGGATCGTGGGAGATTAAGGAACTTCGGCCATGATATGCACCAGCTTCAACGCCATTGAATGCCAACGGGGGCGTACTGGATATATGAGCACCAAACTAATAGTAATAAGAGAAATGTTTATTTAACAATCATGGTTTGGCCGACAATCGATTTTCACAAACTAGTAATAATAGTTAGACACCGTTGGTTGTGAAGAACGAATATGTAATTTTGTATTAGTTGTTGTGCACCTAGTTACAAATTAGTTAAAATAGACCAGGAGGACAAACCAAAATCAATATGAACGGAAGGTAAAATCTCATATGCACATTTGTTTCGTGCTTAGTGGTGACTCATCAGTAGGATCAGGTATTACGCTCTATACCCACTATATCTTTGGGTAAAAAAGGGGGATAATTTAACGAAACCATTTACTATACAAATGTGTAAACCCACAGTAGTAGAGATAACTTCATATAAAGACTTCGACAATGCGACTTCAAAGCCAGCTCACTATAGATAACATTTATACCGAGCCTGTAAAGGTACCAACACGATGGTTGCCGAGTAATAATTGTTCCACAATAGTGACATTGTTAATGTAAAGATACAAAAGTTTTTTTAAATCAAGTTTTCGAGCTTAAAGTAAACACCAATCCCATTGTATTTAACCACTCGTCGAACAACATAACAAAACTACCGCCAGTGGTACGCACTATGTTGTTCGACGACTGGTTAAATACAATGAGATTGGTGTTTACTTCAAGCTCGCAAGCTTGATTTAAAGTATTGTTACCACCATCCGCGCAATCAATTATTGTTTAAATGCAAAAGTTTTATTCGAACTGTTTACTTGCTATTATAAGGGTTATGTAAAGAATCCACTTTATATGCTTATATTTCTCAAAATTAGATAAATTGTGTTTACTTAGGACGAGGAGACAATAAAAATTCAACGTTGACAGAAAATATAATATGCTAAACACAATTATTTCAATCTTGCCATATGAATATTTACTGAAGCTTAGTCTTGTGCAATCAGCAAAAACATGTGACAGCCAATGTCAATTGAGGCCACAATCTAATTTTTGGCTGAATTTACAAAACTTATATTTTTAATTCCTGTGTGACAGCACGATATACTTTCATCTACCAAATAATTATGCTTGCAAACTTTGTAGCTCATTTATTATTTGTACATGCATTGCTAAATAAGTGAACGAATACTGAAATACTACACTATCCATGTGCTTAGTTGGCTTAGTTAGTTAGTACGATTTGTAGGCTCGCTATATATTAAATCTATTGAGTTGGCTTTAATGTCACAATGAAACGAGATTATACAAAGTTAATTCCGTTATTGCTTGAGACGTAGTACCGGCACCTACAAACGAGTCGCCAATAAGCATGAAAGGCATGCGCACATGAGGGTATAGCACCTGTTCATTATGATTTTAGAAAACATTAATGGTCCTAATTAAATATATTGAAAGGTTTACAGACAATACGAGGGATAAAGAAGGTTAGACAGAAACGTGAGAAACTAGTTAACCCGGGAACAATGCCAGTCAACCAAGATTAGATTTTACTTCATTTCCAGTGGTTAGTATGAACGATATTGAAGCTTTCGGAAGAAAGGGTGGAATCCACACCCAACCAATAGGAAGACAAACTGGATGTGTACTAGGAAAAGTGGATCAATCGGATCCTCATGAAACTGATAGTGCAAAGCGACAAACCGCGAGCTCAAATAGTGGAGATACAACATTTGAATCTCGCAAACATTCAAAATATATATATATATATATATATATATATATATAATGGGTTTGACGTAGTACCGACTCCTACAAACGAGTCGCAAATAAGCATGAAAGGCATGTGCACACAAAGTCACCTGTTCACGATGACTTTAGCATACATTTCTGGTCCTATTTAAATTATTACTAAGTATGCATATATATATATATATATATATATATATATATATATATATATATATATGAATTAATTAACTTGATAAAAGTCGCAAATGTGGTTAAAATCAGCAAATCATTCAAAATAAATTGATAGGATAAATATTTTGTAAACAATAACAATATCATACCATGATTTCAAAATAGTAATAATATTATTATAACATCATCAACAAGGTGAATTAAATAAGAAACGAAACTCACGTCAAAAGCGTCCACGTGGTCCTCAGCCTCAAAACTAAAGGACGTCGTGAGGTCTAAAGTGTAAAACAATTATGTCGATTTATAAACAAAAAATTGTTAAATACTAATTATCTTAAGGAATGTTAAAGATAGTAGTTATAATACTATTCCATATCCTAAAAGCAAACAGGTAAAATTTGTTATAAATGCGCAAAAGAGCCTTTAATAAATTGTTTTAATCTTTGCTTGCACTTTTAAAATAATTCAACTCTTATGAAGTTTAGTTATGCATTTTAACATACCACTTAAGCAGCGCCTAATAAACGGGAGGTCGTGATTTAGTTACAGCTATTCGTTGACGAAATAATATAAGACAATATATTGCCACAGTTTACTATTTAATTCATATAGAAAAAAAAGTCAACAATTGCTACATTACCCACCGCGTGGATTAGGACATTTGGCTATGTCGATAGTTCTTTTTTCACTATTCGTCGGAACGACAGCCGCCTCAGAAGTAGCGTCGGAAGCATTGCCAGTCGAAGCGCCTACATTCAAGGATGTTCCTCTTGTCGCTGGAGCATTGCCTAAAGTTGATGGTACACCCATATCGGGAACCTCACCACCCATCATAGCCATAATCAACGCCATCATAGATGAAGAGATACCAGCAGTTGAACCATCGCTTCGATTCGCAATAGACGTATCAACAACTGACGAATCTGACAAACCGATCGCCAAAAAAATAAACATGCAATTTAAATGCGCAGAAATATTGAAAAAGTTTAAAAGTAGGGAAACACGTGTCAGGCAGAAATTAGCGAAGTTGTATTTAGCTGGATCTCAAAATTAACGTTAGAAACAACACCAAACGCATTGAAAGCCAATATTAAGTCTTACATAGCAAGGAACATCTGCAAATATACCACATATGTAGAGATCTGCCGCCAATGCGTTGCGACTGGCGGTAGTTTTGTTATGCTGTTCGACGACTGGTTAAATACAATGGGATTGATGTTTACTTCAAGCTCGCAAATTTGGTTTAAAGAAACAGTATAACAACTGTTATGTGAATGAAAAAGACAGCCTCTCTGTGACGTCAACACCATTATCTAAATAGGCGATAATGAGTGTATGAATGTATTGAGGTACATGTGTAGGCAAACCAGTAGGTAGGTATGTATTCATTTATTATTACTATTATTATTTTTATTATTATTATTATTATTATATAATCTACATTTTTCCCAATGATCATGCGGAAGTGAAGCATCATTTTTCAAACGCCGTTTTATTGCTAACTGTGATTTATGTGTCAGTACGTAGGTGTGTGTGTGTACGCATTTAATTATGTATGTATTGATGTTTATTTTAAGTGAATTGACACAGCATGATAATAAATGTAGACATTGAAACTAGTACGATGTCACCTTGTTTTAGAAACTGAATGTTTCAAAAAAATATGTTTTTGATAAACCGCTTACAAACTTAATTAATTAACAATAATGACCTACCATTGTCATTGGAGTTATCGGCTAGCATAGCCGCAGTCGCTAGTGCGGCCGCTGCGGCCGACTCTGCGTTGGTGGAAACTCGGCCTCGTAAGCAGATCGGCTTAACTGGTAGGTTTTGCGGCACACGACTACCTGCTAAAAGACCCAAACTAAGCATGCCACGTCCGAGTGGCAAGGCCGTGGCACGCACTGCTGCAGCAGCCAGATGCATATCTAGTCGTGAGTCAATGGCGCGTTGACTGTTCACATCTATACGTAACATAAAAAGTACACCAAATACACACACAAACATTGAACTAGTGTGAAACTACGCATGCTTTTGATCAGAAAAGTTTCGCTAAACATAATCTGATAACTTTTTATTATTGCTTAAAGACAGTTACCTGTTCCTTGTTGGACGCAGCAAAGTGTATATCAGCCACTGTCCACCTGAATAGTCCAGATATTTCGACTTCCGCCTTCGCAAGTCTTTTCCAATGTATAGCACAACCCACAACTAAATTTTTCAATTGACATATGGATTGTCAAATTGTTTGTGGGATAAGCTTTCCATTGAAAAAGACTGCCGAAAGCGAAAGGAGAAATATCTGTACTAATCAGGTGGAAAGTTGCAACCAAGAAGGAAAATATAATTAATTTATTCACTGTTATGCAACGTGTTTCTTTTAATGCTTAAAAACAAATTTGATATTCAGTTGAACCTTAAAGTTTAAATTTCATTATACTTTAGCCGACTCGTTCTAGCAGTCTGTCAGTGAAGTTACATTTTAGTCAATACCTCTGCTATCCAGTTAATAACACCAGAAAGTATGTTGAAGCGGAGTTGCAAAACTTTGATAAGGTACCAATGTATATTAATTAAATACACGCGCCGGTTTAAATAGTTCTTGAATGGATTTCTGCATGATAAAAATTACCAATGGTCAACGTCTACTAAATTTCTATTCTATTATTCTACTCAAATCAAAATGCTCTAAAGTTACGCACGTAATGTCATTACGTACAAAGGTAAACACTGCTATTTAAAATGTCACATATTTTGCCAGATCACATCCTGTCCGAAAAGTCTGGTTCTTCGAAAGAGAAAGTAAGATGAACAATAAGGTAATAAAAATGCTTTAATCACAGTAAACAACAACAAAATATATAAGGAAAAAGACACGTAAACGAATTCAAACGCACGCACAGAAACACTAAATTTACCTACTTGCGTTTATTCTGTTTTGACAATAGTTATTTAGCGGATGAGAATGCAACAACTAATTGCTTCAATTCGCATTTGTTTGTTTTTTTTAAATACATAGAAACTCGAGTAATTTGACTTATATTTTACATAATGTGCTCAGTCAGCGACGAATAGTTGTTCAATGTATCATTTTATTTGAATTCAAATCAGTCTTGAATTTATTTTTCTGGCCATCGCTATTTTTATCCACATAATGTTCTGAGCATGATGATCATGCAGAGCTATACAAAAGCCAAAAGTGACTAATGTTTCACTGCCATATAATAGCATAAGTGGTTCGTGATTATACGTGGACTGCAAAATAACACCAGGTCGCCCATTCCTAGTAAGGATGGTTTGTATTCGGAGTTTTCCTTCTACTAGATAGTCTGCCAACCAAGGCTGATGAGCACTATCTGCCTAGATGCCAGTGGCCAAAGTTTCCTTCAGCAGCCGAAACTTGTCCTTCGCGTCTGGCATGCTTGCACTCATTCCGTCAGTACACGTTTAACAATAAAATTTACCGCGCAGTTAGATAAAACTCGAGGCTTCACATGAAACAAGATGATGGCTGTGTCCCCGTTAGATCCGGCAAGGTTCAAGCTACCATTCCCGGACTGACTAGCTTTTGTCCGCCGGTCGTCAGACCGGAATTTCTATGGCTACGGGCCATGTTGGTAACCAACATGTACTATACTTCTCAAACGATGGTCGAATGCATGTAAGTGTCTAAAGTTATCAACTCTAAGAGACCAAGTTGCACTAGCGTATAGTAAAACTGCGCGCACAGATGCATTGTAAACACGACTTTAAGGCAGAGTGAAATACTCGCGTTTCTTCATAAAACGACGAAGGTTCGAGAAAACTACTCTAGTTTTCGCGATTCTTATTCTCATCTTGTCGTATATATTGCCTAAGTAATAGATAGATCTCTCAAGATATGTAAACCTGTCAACTATGTCTAAATCTTCACACTGCAGTCGCAGCGTTGGAGTGAGTAGTGGGTGGTCCTGTAAAAGTTTCTTACATTTAGAGGGTGCGAATTTCATACCGAAAGACAGAACAACGTGTGCTTCTCTATTAAAGGTAGCCTTGGCAGAATCTCGATTGGCGAATAATAGTACGATATCGACTGCATAGTCAAGATCGACTAGTTTATCGCCCAGGAGAACTTCAACACCTGCATCCCGAATGTGTGGAAAGTGTTGCTTATAATAGGATCGATTACAAAAAGGAGAAAGTGGACAACCTCGACGAACAGTACTGCTGGTGTTTAAGTTGTGCGTTAATTCGCTGTAGACCTTAAAGCGACAAGAAGTATTAAAATAACTGTGATTACCGCCCGCGCAATCAATTAATGTTTAAGTTAAATCCAAGCATTTGCTCGTGAGATTTGAACGTGAGCTGCTGCCTAGTCTCGTCGTTGCCAAATCAAAGTCGGGAAGCTGATTACTGATCTCCCTTGTATTTTTTCATGCAAGAATTGATAACTCGTTCTCCTTGTGGTCGATTCGTGCTTTATACACAAAGTTTGTAGTTCAGTGTCTAAATCGGTTAATAAAATCCGTTACTTGCTTGTCTTGACTTGTAAAATGGACATTAATCTGGCCGTATTCGATTAACGCTACCTACAGCCTGCAGCATAGAAGTTGGACTATGGAAACGAAGCGCATATAGAATGATTGCGCATTTCGAAATAGTTCAACTGGCGTTGGATTATTACACCTATGTGCGTGTATTCAATCAGTAGTCGGCTTAAGCAATGCGGCAGGATGGCTGTGGTTAGAGCACCAGATTCCGAAGCAGACGTGCCCATGTTCGAGCCCTGTCCGCGGCAAATTATGGACAGTACATGATGAGTTCCCAATAAGGACGAAACCGGTCTACTGGATGAATTGCCTTTTATACACTATAAAATTCTTAATTTCTACTGACACAATGTATGAACTTAGTGGGTCAGGTGTTTATATCAAGTTCGCTACCTTGATTCTAGTAATGTTATCCCCGCCCGCGCAACCAATGTTCGTTTAATTCTGCTATGCTGTTCAACGACTGGTTAAATGAAATGGGACTGTTGTTTACTTCAAACTCGTAAACTTGATTTCAAAAACCAATTTGAATTCCTGCTTTTCGCGCAAAGCGAAGTACTCTGGCCATGATCATCATCGGTTATCACACATTAATGGTACCAATGACATCATTCAGTGAAAAATACAATATTTGTATAATCTTGATTGTGTCGAACTAAACTATATGTACTTAAGCATTAGGCATCATTTACTTAGTAGAAAATCAGTTCAAATCGAATCAGAAGGATATATCAAAAGCTTGACATATAGTATACACAGTATGTAGCCATTGGGCCAAATACATAATGAGTTTGGAGCGCCGTACTGGAGATGCAGAAGCACGAAATATGTGTACATCAGATGGCATTGTTTGTTCACACTGATGTTTGTATTTCCATTATGTGCTATTGAAATACACTTTTCACCTATGCAGAGTTAAATTCTTGGCTACCACGAATACATGGCTATAACGTGATACGATGTTGAGTGTTATGTGATAATTCATGCCGATAAAGGCAAAATTATAATGCACAGTAATAATTCCAAGTGTTCAATATGGATGTTATTCGTCCCGTCGTAAAGTCCATCCCCTCCTCAACGTGGTACGACGGTGTCAACCATGTCTCGATGGCCGATCGTACATGGGCTAACGGGACTATGGCGGTGGTGTCACCAGGGCGTGGTGGATTTCCGACCGGCAATCGGATCTCCTATAAAATACCATATGAGCCCGACGACGGCACCATGACTCGGCGTGTGTTCCCCGCCACAAAAAGGGTTCAACAGCCACAGGATTACATGGACTCCTGGACAGTACCCCGTACTTCCGAATGGCGAATGAGCTCTCAACAGCCACCGGCAACCATGCAACCATGCCGAGTGGTGAGGGGACACCACTTGTACCAAATTCCCAAGAAACTCCATGATGGAGCCGGCTTATCCTCCAAAAGGAGTTAGCCGCAGTAAAGTAAAGTAAGTAAGTATGTTATTCGTCACTTTGATAAAAATCTTTCGGTATATATTATATATAGTGAGTTGGCTTTGAAGTCGCATTGCTAATGACTACAAGCGAAATTAACTATATTACTGCTTGAAAACACATTCGTATAGGAGATTGCTTCGTCCAACCGCCATGAATTTCTTGGCCCGGAGCGTAGTGCTGTCTCCTGTTGGTATGTTGGTATGCTCACTTTTGGAACTTCGCCCTGGTTCCTACGCGAAGAATTGATTATTCAGTACCTAATGACTCACACCTAAATAACTCAATATATTGTAAAGCTTTACTGAGAATGTGCGTCATTGCGGACGCGCTACCTCAATTTCTTTTAATCAAACTGTAGTGCAGCGCATTAGGATAATTAGTTGAAAAACGAGAAAACTTACTAGCACCGAGACTGTTTGAAGAGGCAGAACTCTGCGGCAACCGCGTACCACGTCTATTTTGTCTCACATCGCTTGTTGAAACGCCGATGACTTGGCTTGCACCCGTCGATGCCAACGACTCAGTATCACTATGGTTCACATCCGCATCAATTTCTTCATGTTCCACGTCATTTTCAACCACATCCTCGATATCGAAATCATCAACATCATCGTCATCATCCGGAACAGTGCCCAGGTCGTCGTCGTCGTCGTCGCCACCAAAATGGTCATCGTCGTCGTTATCACTACCATTTGCAATACTTGAAGTCGCAATATTTGTCCTTCGTTGTCTGCCACGAGTTCCAACATTCTCGTCATCATCATTCTCAGTATCAGTTTCCATATCGATACCAAAATCACTAAAAAGGTTATTGTTATTTGTTGAAGAACCAGGCAGTGGTGGACTTCGCGCCGCCCCACTCTGTGCCCGTTGTCCGTAACGTCTATTACGGCCTCGGCTTCGCCATGAGGCTGAACTTACTCGTGGTAAAGCTGCAGCAGCCGGAACTGATGAGCTGGTCTCAATCGAAGTCACAGCAGTAGTCGTAACAACTTCCATGACAGTATTGTTTGAGTTAGTATCAACTGCTGTAGAAGGGATCAGATTGTTTTCGCTTTCAATAAATTGGCTATCGGCACTTTGAATATTGTCTGATACACCTGTAATTACTATTCCAGGGAAATGGCAATCCGTGGAAGATAAAAACTTACCCATTCCACTACGTGGAGGATAAATTGATATGCGAGGCAAAGAAATGTGACTAGTCGTTTGAAGTAAACGGTATGCTTCTCGTAGACGTAAATCATCCTGTGGTGTTTAATTCAAAGCATCGAAATAAATAAAGGTAACCTAATGAGTATGTTCTATATTGGTAGAAAATCAATTATTAGACTTAAAAAATGCTACACAAATAAAACGGTTCGAATAAGAAATACTGAGCAAAATACGGCTCGCTGGTAAATAACGGATAAAGGAAGAATTAAAAATAAGCGTGAAATTATTGATACAGTAACCAGTTGAGCAGCTTTCATACTCCTGGTCTACAAAGCAATAGAAAAAAGTGGGAAAAAACTGCTATGCCTATTTATATTCATTCTGTAGCAGTAGCCAAAATTAAGTCCGAGAACGCTCTAATGGTCCGCCTAAGGCTGGTGTGAATACAACAGAATTTCCTCGCAGAAGTGCACGAGTAAAGATGAAGCAGTCAGGGCAATGATGGAAGCAGCATTTGAGCCGCAGAAGTCAATATGAAGCAATAAATACTTGTAATTTGATGTACTAAATGGACGCGCTGAATATGAGCAAACTCTTATAAATAATTTATTAAAAATAAAGCATTTTTGTTCAGCAAACTGACTTCATCTGATGGTTTGTAAAACTTAGTAAGAATAGTGGCTGCTTAAATGAATACTCTGACTGCGGAGCTGGAGACAATTAAGTCTAGGCTGGACGACACAATTATAATAAATTCTGAGGGAATTCGCATACACACCCCAACCAATATTGATGAAGTCAACACATTCATGACTTCAAAGAAAGTAATGCCAAACGAGTCTAATGGAAGTACATGTGTATATGAAGATTTAAAAAATTCAGCGCATTATGATCCAGAAGAATAAAATAAAATTAACCGGATTTTTCCATCGTACCAATTGTCACTAGATTCCCGCCCGCAGAAATGTCTCTTGTTAAGTTAGGACACGGTAAACACGCGCAAGGTAAACTATTATCTGCTTTTAACTATTCTGGTGTTGCACTTAAGCTCAGGATTATTATTACAACTAAGTGAATGTAATGTGGCACTACAGTGGCTTCTAAACCACTATTTAAAGGGTAATCAGACAGCCAATAACAGAGTAAATGAGACAGTAATCAGGTCGAAACAAGAAAATTAAGATAAGAAGCTGTAGCTAGATATAAGCAAAAAATACGACCGTGGAAAAACCTACACACGCACAGAACTTATAAAGAGTTATTTGTTAAAACGTGCAATATTCATGGATATATTAAAAAGATTAAAGTAGGACGATGTCATCAACAAAAAGGTGTAGATTAAAGGCAGGAACGCTGGATCTTTGGGTCCATGCGTTTCTAGCCTCAAGTGTGCAACTGACTGTCCAATTCATATCCTTGGTACCAAGCTAGCTAAAAAAGGGACACTATAGATGAAGACGTTACGAACATTCTAAACAAAAAATACGAAAAATCACAATAGTCCAAGTGTTAGAAAACTAACGTTCGTTTCGATAGGATCGAAACATTCGATTGGATTACCAAAAGACTACGGTAGCAACAGCTCGGCAAGAGACACTATCGTCACTAGCAGTGACCAAAATTGCACTACAAGACGGGCGATTAACATTGAAATCTACACACCTTGCTAATGAACAATGCAACACGGAGGTAAACATGCCGCGAAAAACTATTTCTACACGCAATAGCTAACTAGAGCATACTAGTATCAACATAAACTGGTGTCAGCACTTCTTCAAGAGTTTAATTTTATCGGCGAGTTATTTTCGTACTCAGCCTCTGACGAATGCATTTAGTAGCACATCTACTATAATGAGGCATTGGTACATGTTCATGATCTTCTTATATTTGAAATGATAAATAAATAAAGTTTATAAAATGATGGCTTTAATATTGAGTTCTCCATATTTTAATGAAATTAGAAATAAATATTACACAACCAAGTAATCAGATACAGCCGAGTATGTCCTTCGCTGCAGGAGCAACAACAAAGGCAATATAAAGAGTTATGCTCCATTACTATGGAGATTGAAATTAGCTTATGTTGACAGAAATAAATTAACAACGTCAAGAGAAATGACTGTATTCGTTTATTAATAGTAATACTGATAATGAGTATACCGGTATTCCTGATCAGTAGTTGACAAAATGCGGTCGGAAAAAGCATTGCCCTCGGACGACTGGTTTTAAAAATTTATTCCGTAAAAAAATGTATTAATTAAGTAATCATTGATTGCTGGGGTGGTAGTAACATTTCTTTATGTCAAGTTTGCGAGCTAGAAGTAAACACCAATCACATTCTATTTAACCAGTCGTCGGAGAGCATAGCAAATCTACCGTCAACCACACGTGACGCGTTTCGACCTTCAATGATCATCATCAGAGTACGACGAAAAATTAACTATCGCGGATCAAACCGCAATGTATATATATTGAAAGAAAAATTACACATGCGGCTCTCACTTCTAGTAGTCTCGCATACAATGTACCTGACTGTAAATGTCGGCTGCATAATTTCAACGCAGTCACGAACATTAACGGTTTGCAGTTTACTACACACACATACACACACATGTTTAGATATATATGGCGAAAGCTGCAAAAACGTTAATGTTCATGACGGCATAGAGATTGTGCAGCCGAAATTTCCTGTGAAGTGCAATGTATGCGAGACTACTAGAGGTGAAAGCTGTACATCTCATTTTGTTCTTCATATATATGTCTTGCGGTTTGATCCTCGTTAATCAGATTGTCGTCGTACTTGGATGATGATAATGGAAGGTCGAAATGCGCCAGTACGTGCGACTGGCTGTAATTCTGATATTTTGTTCGATGACTGGTTAAATGCAATGGTATTGGTGTTTACTTGAAGCTCGCAAACTTAATTATAAAAGTATTTTTAATCATATTAAGGATCAGTCAGAAAGATCATGTTTTATATCCTTAAGTTAATCGCCTATTATTTTTTTTTCGGAGCTTGCTGTTATACAGCCCACAAACAGCAGTTAATAATTATTTTCTTGGCATAACTCATCAATGTTTAAGTTCGAAAAACCTCTTGTCTGAACCATTTGTCATAAGGAAATTAAAATTTCAGAAACAAAATTAATATATAAACCTCTGGCAAAACAGTCGTCAGAAGAGCCTCGAGCAAACAAATTATATGGAAGTATGTATTAGGTGTTGCGAACCTAGTAACAAATTAGTTTAGTTGTGACCAGAAGGATAAACCAAAGGCAGCATGAACGGAAAGTATAATCTCATGCACATTCGTTTCGTGCTTACTGGCATGAAATTATACTTTCCGTTCATGCTGCCTTTGGTTTATCCTTCTGGTCACAACTGAACTAATTTGTTACTAGGTTCGCAACAAACAGCATTTAAATTATATGGAAGTCCGTTGTGCACATGAATATAATTCAGAGCTTTAAGTGGCTTCCTCTTAAGTATCCCTGATGTCAGATATGTAGAACCGAATAGAACACATTGAATTTGCTTCTAGATAAATGTAACTGTCCTACTAACACCAGACAGGCTGATCAGAACGTCTTCAGTATGACTAGCTAAGAATATTTCGTTGTCAGAGAGTAAAACTCGACGTTTTGAGAAATCCGATCCAGCTGTTGAGTTTCTATTCTACAACGGATTGACATCTTTCAACTCCAAGAAATTGCGACATCATAAAAACGAAGTGTCTTCTCGGCAAACAGATATATTTAAGTTAAATAATAAATAGACAATGGAATGCTAAATTGACATCCGTTTACCTTGAACGCGATCTGACAGGCAGGATCCGACTCCAAAAGGCACAAAAGAGCATGTTGTTTTGCGCGAACACGGTCAGATATCACTGGCTCAGGGTGACGTGTGAGCACAGTGTTCGCCCACCTATCAGCAGGACTCGAAAAGCTGGCCAAACTCATACTATCAGCCATAAGACCACTGCGTCCACCTAGTGAACTCAGGCTAACTGAAGCCAAAACACCCGATTCGTTACCGTCGACATTGTCATCGTTTGAGCAACGTTGTGCGTCTAAATAATGATGCAAACTATTTTGCTCGGTCATAATAAGCGACTGTCGGGATAAATCATGGCGACCTGAAAAACATTAAACAAGCATCACAACATTGTATAATAATAATGTATAATAGCTGAAAGACAGAATTTTCATTAAGACGCAGTATTACGCGCATAATACATTGGCAAATACCAAACCATCAGTTAAAACAAGGAAAGGGCAATTGCAATAGCAGTGCTTTGAAAGTCAGTAAATTAACTAAATTAATCACATTTTAAACGGGAAAGCGAATGACATTGAGCTAACCAATTGAGAGAAACAAACAATTAACACCGTCACGTAAAAAAACAGTATCTCAAGGCAATCAATCCACTGCCAAAATAATCATAGCTGCGGAAACAACTGTAAGTGTCTTTGGATATAAACATGGCGGGCGTTGAGAAAACATGTCTACACCAAATCCATCATGAGTAAGAGCTACAATAAAGATTTGCGTCATACTACAGACGCAAATTCAATGCAATCTCCTGAAGGAGTGTAAGAATATCGCAAAAAGTTTCTCAATCAAACTAAAAGAGTGAATAAATTAGTCATACACAATAAGATCACTAATTGTACACACGTAACACAAATAGAACACAAATCGATAAAATGTACAGTACATTTTTGTGTTTGCCATATTGTAGGTGAATCTGTTCCTTGGCATTTTATGATCATTTTGCCTAGATATAACATAAGGAAAACTTGTATACACTACTCAACCATATTCTTAAATTTAATAGGTGAAAAAACGATTTTCTTAATTAATGTAAAAAAGCTAAAAGCCATTGACGATAAGTTTTACTTTTCGCACAGCTGTTGAGCTGCAATAATAGTATAGCGCCACATCCGTTCGGCTTTAGGATGATATCTGATGGATTTCGGCTGAGTCTGAACGAATAATATAATGTTCCCGTGTTAATAGTATGTCAAATTATCAGCTCCAATTATTTAAACGAGGCCAAAATCACCTAAATTTCAGACGAATCCTTGCCAACCGTACTGGCAAATTTATCACAAACATAGATGATGCCTAAGGAATTGAACATAGTGTTGGATAAGAAACGTTGAAATAAGAGTGAGTAAGTCAGCCAGTGGACTTGATGTAGGCAAGCAGCCCTCGATTCATAAAACCAAAGTTGTGCAATATAAAATTGAAGCCTGCTTGCAATACATAATTTTTATTAGCCATAAAAAATAAGATGCCTTAGTTATATCCGGCGATGTATTTGCCTATACGAATTCACTAATTTGTTAAAAAATTTAATGATTATTAAATTAAACGATAAATTGCCTAATATCTAAAAACGCGTCTATTGAAATAAGTATAACTTAATTTGACATCATAAATTCCGAAGCCCCTTCCAGTTTGCGTAGCCATTGTTCGTCCCCCTCTCTGTCACAAAAAGTGGTTCAATGCAAGCGAATATATACTGTATAAATAGGCCAAGTTAAAGCAGTTGGATGTAGGGATTGACTGTGGCAAGCACATTTGGCGTAATACGATTTTAGAAATCACACTCACCAATTAAAGAATAGAGAGCAGGAGACAAATTGTTCGGTGGTGAATGACTACAGCGAGCCAAGAGAAAACGTGTAAATGTGTCAAATGCTGGAGGTAATCGGCCAATGCGAGATCGCAACTTCTCCAAACATTTTGGCAGATGCGAAGCTAGCCTATTGATATACAACACGACGCTTTCCTCAAAATGAGGTCCCTGTGAAGTAGACGTCATTGATTCAAATAGACGCCGATAGTTTTCGGTTGCAGAATCTTCGTGTACTAAAGATTTAACAAAAGCTCGAGCCAGTTTGCTTCTTGGCACAGCATCAGAACTGCCTAAAAGGCGAAAAAAGAAATTATTCCAATCTCATCGTTAATTTGATACAATATATAGCCTCATAATATTGGTTATAAGATTGTAGCGTGCATAAGTTGGAAGGGAACTATTAAGGAAATGCATGTATTACCTTAAAACTGAAAAATAAAAATCTTGACTGTGAAAACCAGTAGATCACTACACTAATTCATTACATAATGTACATATATTTTCCAATTACGTTTACTTATGAGTACAAAAACTGCAGAGATATTCTAATTGCACATATCGTTTGTATAACCTAAACGAATAACACAACAAGGGTCTTCAACCTAATAGCAACTAGTAAAATTACATCAGTGCAATATATGGATAGGTTATTGCGTGAACTGTAAAGAAACACTAAATCGGCATGCCAAAAAAGTATTTAAAGACCCGGGCAACTGTAACAGCAGTAACTAGGACTTACGACGAGATTTGAATATATGAGTATTTTAGTCATAAACATATTTTGGGGCTATCCTGCTGAGAGCGAAAATAACTAAAAAGGAAATGAAACAAGATTTCGTTAGAAAGCTAGCAGATATGCCGAACAGCATAACGGATAACGTCCCCAGGCTTCAATGATTGAGTAGTATGCGGAAAAACTAGTAGTCATACCTTAAAAACCCGCTTGCAATCACGGATACACCAGAGGATACCAGTAAAGGCAAAACCATAGTTCATTAAATAAATTGTGTTCAATTTCCAACAAATAGATTAATTTACCTGATTATCGGGTTGCGATCCGATTTGTTTTCATCCGCTGTCTTCCTGATTTTCCCTCCACAATTTTCGATATCCGGATACGAATATCTTTTTCAATGGAAAGCTCAAATCATACTAAGTTGACAATCAATATGTCAAGTAGAAATATTAGTTTAAACTGCCCCATTTATACTTGTTGTTAGATCTCTTAAACATAAAATGCTAGGAAAGTGTATGTCAGATTGGTTTGTGTATATGTCTGTATGTGTACACGCTTCGAAATGAGATTACAGTGATTTAGTCACAATTACTGACAACTCACTAGATAAGCGTACGCCATGGCTGTGTGTATGTATTCTCGTTTGTTTTTGATTGAGGAGTAATCAACTATTGCACGTGTACACTCATCCCAGTGAAATTACAGCGATTTTGCAACATTTGATTATTCACTCGATAAGCGTGTTTGTGTGTTTGTGTGTGAGCGTTTGCTTAAGACTGAGAAATAATCCGTTACATGTAATTAACGGCACGTGCAACAGAAATTCACATGAAACTAAAATGATAACTGTCATTTCCTAAACGCACATGTCAGACCTATTTTTACACGTACTATCCTAAATGAAGTAATTACGAGTGGCATCCTGGTGAGGAGGGGGCAAGATACTGTGAATAAAGTAAATAATTTAGAGTTAGCAAAATCAAGTTAGAAACGGAAAAGTATTCTATTAAGGTGGATAGTTAAAATAAAATAAAAAAAGGGGGATCGTAAAAGAAGTTGAAAATTGTCTGATAAAGAAAGATGCAAACATAAATGTTTGTTAAAAGGTGCTACACTAACAAAATATATTAATTCAAGCACACATGTATTTATGTGCACTGCAAAAGTCATTTATTATAAAAATAAAAACACCCTGGGCAATGATGAGAAAATTATAATATAAAAATAGAAATTTTCTTTAGTAAGGCAGAAAAATGAAGAAAACCTGATGATGTCTAATTTTTTGTACGTCTTACCGTTTAAATTTTTTGCATCAACTCCGCCAAACGTCAAATCAACTGAACGCTTGTAGTTAAATTCAACAATAGACTGACGCCACAGCTGTTTGAATTGCTTACGTTTGATGACGATATCTGATGGATTTTGGCTGGGTCTACCACTACACTTTGCAGAATTTAAAGCATCCACCGTCGAGTTTATAATGAGAATAAGACCAGCCAAACACACGGCCAAGTCATTGACACCAGGTGCATGAACGTATCGCAATTTCTTTCTGTTTATAATTATTTTTAAATGTGAAGCTATCTTAAATAAGTGATAAGAATGATATTCTAACGTAGCATACCTAAGCAGCTACGGATTTGACATAATAACACAACGATTTAAAAAAATCAAAAGCAGCAATAAGACTATTAAAACAAAATAAATATCGCGTACAGTAGAAAACGCAATCCATTATGTAGACCAGCTTCGTTTTTATTGAGGACTCATTAAGTTCGAGTCATGGACGAAAGCAGCCTAGTCTTTTAAATGTATTTTCTATTTTATGTAAAGTTCAGCTTATACTGACAAGGTAAATACAAAAGTTCGTGCTATTATTGGAAATATGAAAACCACTAGTAATTTTGTCGGTCAACAAATAATAACAAACAACATACAACTAATATTAAATACTGTTTGTTGCGAAGAACTAATATATATGCAAGTATGTATTAGGTATTGCGAACCTAGTAACAAATTAGTTCAGTTGTGACCAGAAGGATAAACCAAAGGCAGCATGAACGGAAAGTATAATCTCATGCACATTCGTTTCGTGCTTACTGGCGACTCACCAGTAGGAGCCGGTATTACGCCCTTTAACCACTATATATTTGGTAGAAGAATGTGGATAATAGGACGGTACACACTTCTTTTACCAAATATATAGTGGTTAAAGGGCGTAATACCGGCTCCTACTGATGAGTCGCCAGTAAGCACGAAACGAATGTGTATGAGATTATACTTTCCGTTCATGCTGCCTTTGGTTTATCCTTCTGGTCACAACTGAACTAATTTGTTACTAGGTTCGCAATACCTAATACATACTTGCATACAACTAATATTATTTAAATCAAGGTTTCGAGCTTGTTACAAACACCAGTCCCATTATATATACATTTGCCAGTATAAACTAGTAATTGTCTTTCCTACAATATACGATGCCTAGTTTATATTGAAAATGTATAGATAATTTGATTCGTGTTGATATAAAGTTCACAACCTTGATTTAAATAACTTTTATCCCCACCCGTGCAATCAATGATTCATTATTTATTTTAAACTAATACATCAAAAAGCAAATTTATGATCTTTCAATACGGCATTATTATGAATATTGAATAAATATAAATAATTTTACAGTATACATTTTTGCTACATTATTTACTACGTTATATAGGAATAAAGTATCGCCAGGCACCAGTCTCTTTACATCGGAAGTTAACGGAAATTGAGCGGAGCAGAGTAATTGATTAAAAGAGATAACTGAATAACTTTACTACTAAAAGGATGCAATACAACACCGCCGGTGGGAATAACTATGGGCCGCTAGCGACCAGGCTAGGAAGATCTACAGGTTACTAGCCAGTTATATTAAATACGATTGCAAATTTTGTCTAAAACAAGTCTCGATCCTTAGAACGAACCTGTCTAAAAATGAAGTATGAAACTAATATGTGCAAGGCATAGATATAGTAAAATGTGTTTTGGTATATGATTGGATTACCAAGTCAGCATAATGAGTAACACTTGAGAACCAAATAGAAAAGTAGTTAAAATAAAGGACTGCAGAAATTGTTTCAAGGAATCTTTCGAGGTTCAACAGACTTTGAGTACTGGACTACTTTACGTTCGAGAATGAAATCGAGACGACATCGGTTAATGCTGTTGAGGCCAACATTTGAAGATTATAACGCAGTGAATAAAACCAGGAGTGCCTACGACACCCTCTAACAATATGAATCTAGTCATTTGCCCAATACATGTGGACCCGAATTACAGAAGGCTGTGTTGCCTAAACGCGTCGTTGCAGATTCGAAGTGGAACAGCTGATAAAACAATCTTACTTGTCATTTGTTTATGCGCAAACTAATAACCCGTTCTGCTTGTAGTTGATTGATGCTTTTTATACACAATTTTTGTATTGCAGTCTCCACATAAGATCACTAAATCCGTTACTTGTCAGCCTTGACTTACCTACCTTACTTGTAATTTGTTTATTCAGGAGCTATATACTCGTTCTGTTTTGAGTGAATATGTTTGAAAAACAAATTTCGTATTATAGTCTCCTAATCTTATTTTTAAAGTCGTTACTTGTTTTGTTGGAACATGGACAGTCGTCTAATCGAGTTGGTTTATCGGTGCCCACCGTAGTCGTGATAATGTTTGTAGTATATAAGTCAGACTGAGGTTGACTCAGTGGTGAGAGCACCAGGCAAAAAAATAAAAGAGCTATATCCACACCGATGGCGTGATCATCACGATCATGAACAGCAATAAATCGGCGTTTAAAAAAGCATGAGGAATAAAGAATAATAAAATTTATCATTTGAAAATCTCCTGTTTTATAAGAATAATAATATGAAAATATAATTCAGTGCAGGCACTATAGCAACCAGTGTTGTAAGTGTAAGGAAATGGAATATTTAAAAATTTATCAGACACACCATTTACAGTTAGAAGATTATATAATGCATTGATATCTAAAGGCACCCAGGAAGTAAAAAAGACGAATATGATACGGTGTGGATGTACATACCACAATTAAAAAATGTCCTAAGATAAAAATATGATCCATTTAACCTTGTTCTGTCCGGAGTCTAGCCTGTTCTTCACTAATATATCATTCACACAAAGCGGTGAGACCGCGTCAACAAATCGAAACGAAAAACTTGGCAGAACAAAAGTCATTCACAGCAACTCGCCATCATTATTCTTACATAACGTCGGTAGGAGATCACTGGGATCTGCAGCTTTATGACATAGTATTGCATCCAGTATCTCCGATTTGACAATGATTCGTGATTCGCGTCCATTGTTCATGCAGGTGAAATCCATACGGAGATAGAAACCGACTCACAAGACTAATAAAATATTGTTCTTGGAAGTGATCCCTCACCATTTATCGATGCATTTTGTGAAGACAAACTTTCAACGATATTATGGTACACGGTTAATAAAGGGTAAGACAAAAACATATGAAGCAGTGACCTACTAGAAACTGCTATCAAAATTTAATGACAAGTTTACGGTGAGCTAAACCAGATAAAATAGTAAAAATGACACCTACAATCATATCTTTAGCGGCCAGGTTGTTCGAGTAAGGGTTTCTAAATCCTGTTCACAAGATTGACGTCCACTACTAGTACTAGCTCTAATCGATCAGTTACTACATGAAATTTTAACCATTATCAAGTAGATGGAATTTTTAAAACTAAAATAAGTCCATCCTATGACCAACAGCTGTATTAACTCTTTGAGTTAGACGTCAATTGTAATAAACTACATTCTACTGCACAATACGCTACAAGGTAACTCGAAATAAAAATATACAATATATTTTTTCAGTATAAACTAAGTATTGTATAATGTAGAAATAGGGATCGAACTTGTGTGCGTCTGCTTGGGAGCTGGCGATTTTAACCATTGAGCCACACAGCAACATGTGACACAATTTCCAGTTATATACTAACTAATGTATTATCGTTAGCCTTTAATTCAAGCGCAGTCTATATGACATCTCTTTCGACCTTAAGTCCTCACTAGCCACTCTCAATCTGTCATAGTAGAACAAACATCACGTTACCTGCTGAAGAGTTATTAAATTGAACATTTATATGAAACAATCATTGGTTGCGCGGTCGGTGATAAAAATTATTTAAATCGAGTTGATGATCATGATATAAACACCAAGCCCATTCTATAAAAACTTTTTCAGTATGAAATAAGCAATTTATGATGTATAAAAGGCAATTCATTCAATAGTCAGTTTGCCTTCATACTTTGGTGATGACCACTGAAGGTCGATACGCAAAAGTACGTGTTTTTCTGTTGTGCGACTGGTTAAATACAATGGGATTGGTGTTTATTTCAAGCTCGCAAATATGATTTGAAAAATTCGTTTAGAAGAAGCGTTTCGATCTTGTAAAGCACTGTCAAGAATTTTCCTCGAACAATAATTCAAGCGTTCCTAATAAGGACAAACCCGGTCTAATGAATGAATTACCTTTATACATTACATGATGCTTGGTTATACTCACACACACACACATATATATATATATATATATATATAGAGAGAGAGAGAGAGATAGGCGTTTGTTTAATATCGCAACCTCGATTTGAACAATTATTGTTTGTTGTTGAACACTATCAAAATGCAAAAATAACCATCTCTGAACTGTACATTTGAGCGCACATTCTAAACCAGGTTTAAAGTTAAAAATATCAATAAAATAATCTTATCATATGCTATCAGTTCTGCATATCGATCATCGATCGCGACGTTCTTTCTAATGTCATCGGATTTTTCGTCAATTTTCATACCGACATATGAGTCGGCTACAGCTTTAGTGCAAGACTCACGATTTATATCCTCATGAAAAGCGGCAGTAGAAGTATCGATTAAACAGAAGTGCTTAGCTTCTACTGAAACCTGTTTACGAGGATCAAAGAGCATGCATTGTGGCCAAATCATACCAGCAGTTGATGTATCATTTGAACGCGTGTTTAAACCACTAGAAAGCCGCTCCTCGGGTGCTTTATCTGATAAGTTTCAAATTTAATTATATTTCAAGTAACAAATAGTCATAATAATTAAATTGCACCAAATAATTTTTTAAAACAACGTGTAATGTATTAATATTGTTACTAAATCCACATTATAAAATAAATTTAAGCTCACTTTCGTAAAAAAAGATCTACACTATCAAATCAGTAGCTAAAACGATACGGAAAATTTTCAAAAAAACAGTAACTGACAATAGATATTATCTCATTTAAACTCCTTTTTTGGGAGCTATTCGACAAGGTGCTGGCTTTTCTTTATCGAATTTATGGCATTATCAGCTAGGCTTGTGCTATACTCACATGAATAGTATCATAGTATGCATAACAAAATAACACAAGTAGCTCCTATTAATAACATTAATACGATACGATTATAGCATTCATTCACAAAATACGCACACATACCTATAAGTCTACATAAACATAAGCAGATATGCACCACTGTACTCATCTGTGGTAAAATCCACACCTATGGAAGTTACACTAGTTACCAGGTTTACCTAATGGACATAGTTATGAAGCAAATTTACCGACCTCGTTGAGACGAGTCATTGAGTTATGTAATTAATGTAAAGATTACACACAAGAATAAAAATAACATAATTCCACATATAATTGTAGTTACTAAATTTACACAAGCAAAGCATATCAGATCCTATGCAATGTTGAAGTTCACTGGTTAGAGAAAGCAAAATAACAGTTCACTGAACCTTTGGATGTCTGTCAAGGATCTGGTATTGCTAAACATGTATAGACTTAATAACTACAGGCATCTGTAAAGAGATGTTGAGTATATGCGTGTGTTTATTCTAAACAATAATTATATAACCAAATTACTAATTTAAACAGGATTGGTAAAATGACTATATAACTGTGTTTACTCGATAATAGTGATAAACTAGTGGAGATTTGGTATGCATTGATTTAACTATATATGTGTACATTGGTTCAAGAATAAACATGTTTATGTCGTAAAGTCCATCCCCTCCTCAACGTGGTACGACGGTGTCAACCATGTATCGATGGCCGATCGTACATGGGCTAACGGGGCTATGGCGGTGGTGTCACCAGGGCGTGGTGGATTTCGACCGGCAATCGGATCTCTTATAAAATACCACATGATCCCGACGGCGGCACCATGACGCGGCGTGTGTTCCCCGCCACAAAAGGGGACAACAGCCACAGGATTACTTGGACTCCTGGACAGTACCCCGTACTCCCGAATGGCGAATGAGCTCTCAACAGCCACCGGCAACCATACAAATTACTGCTGCCTTGCAGACTGCGCTTGGATGTGCAAAGGCTAGAGGTGCGTCCTCGATCAAAAAGCCGAGTGGTGAGGGGACACCACTTGTACCAAATTCCCAAGAAACTCCATGAAATCAATGGAGCCGGCTTATCCTCCAAAAGGAGTCAGCCGCAGTAAAGTAAAAAGTAAAGTATGTTTATGTAGGTGTTTAGATATGTGCGCGTATTTGTTGAATGAATACTAAAATCGGTTGATTTTACTAATGTTAATAAAAAGATTTGTGTCTCAAAAGAGTTACATGTGCCATTTTATTGTGCCTTCTTCGTTAACATTTATTTGAGTATGGGAAAAGCACTGATAATGGATCCGGAAATTCGAGATCAAAACGTCAGCACCTCGTCAAATAGTTTCTCAAAATAAAATACCAGTGCGATATCATACGAAGATGTGCTGCCAAAAGAAGAATTGTTCTCAAATGTAAAAAAATATTATCCTTTTGGTCATATTTCAGCAAACTTGTTAATTTTGCTTTCCATATATTTGCATTGCGGTTTGACCCTTGCTAGTCAGTTTGCCGTCGTACTCCTATGAGGATGGAAGGTTGAACGTCGTCAGTACGTGAGATTGACAGTAGTTTTGCTACTTTTTTCGACGACTGGTTAAATACAACTGGATTGGTGTTCACTTCAAGTTCGCAACATTGATTTTAATAAATGTTAATAAGTAAGCAATATTTCATACATAATAAATATTAAATTGTCAATAAGTTTAAAAAAATATTCTTCATAAAAAGGAAATTTCACTCTCCCTTTTTATTCGAGCACTTTTTCTTTCTTGAAAATCGACAAAACTATTGCAAAAAATATTAAAATTCATTATATGTAGTCATGGAAAAAACACTCATCGTCCATGTCTCAGAATAAATGTCCGACAGAATATTTTCTCTAAGCTCCTTGAACTTTGTACTAAGGTAAGTAAGCGTCTGAATTCATAGCAGCGTGCAGGCAGTTGCATCAATGATAATACGTCGGACAATCTCGGCAGAAGTCAATCCTTAAGGTTTCACCAAGGATTCAAGATAGACAGATTCTTTGATGACTGGCAGAGTGACATTCAAATCGATCTTGGGCCACAGATTAAAATTGCCCATAACGACAAATCGATAGACAGAATAGAAACGCAACAAAGTTCAAGAATCTATTTTATCATACAATTAATGGTTACGTGTGAACTTAGTTCCAGAAAGGACGGACAAATAGTATTTAAGGAATTTGGCAACAGACCGTATAGGATTAGCGCTCATGGGTGTGCGTTAATGGCTACCTAGAGCTCTTCTTCTATTTCTGCCAATAGAACAGCATCTTTAGTGTTTTTGTTTCCAACAAGCTGGCCAACACCGCCGATCTCCACTTCGGGGAATGATGCGAAATCTCTATAAATAATGCATAGATAGCATAATAGAATTAAATGCCATTGTCGAACACCAGAACCAATCACAAAATGTGTCTCAAGACCCCTACAAGTGTGATATATTCTGAAAACGCATTACAACAGGTTTCAAGTAGTTGAACATTTTCGGTATGCGAGAAACCAAGCATAAGGACATTGTGTAAAATTCCGCCACACAAAACGTAATTTCTTTTAAACGCAATTAAGGTTTTAAATAAGTTTTATTTCAGTTAAGTTTATATAGGTATCAAACTTCGTCACAGACATCATCACAGTTCATTGTGTTTCGCACAATTTTGTTTGTTGACAAGTTTTAGGTTGAACATTGGAAAAGAAAGACGAGACGATTTCGAAGATTATGAACATATAATGTCTTGTTCTGCAGATAAATCATTCGGACTGCAATCCAGCAAGAAAGCGATTTTTATGTGCAATTGCTTGTTCAAGTTAGTCAAGAAAGGTATAATTTACTAACTTTAATTGTTTGTCGATTTGCTTAATTGGGGTTTCACTGAAGTCTAGCTTACACACCTTAGGTAGTTTCAAGAGAATGTCTCGCAGACTTCAATTTTTAAAAATGAAACATTAAATTCATTAACATATTAGAATACCGATAGTATTGCTCATGAATGAACAAATTATCTTTAATTTAGATGATACTGCATTTCGTTTCAACCAGTAATGTACGAAGTCGATATTATTTGAATGCATATAATTCGGTACAATTATACACTGTAAAGAAATTAATGGAGCAAATATAGCTTGCATTGATGGATATAAACATGAATTAATAAAATGAAAAAAATTGATAAACACATCTCCAATTAGACAAGGTGCCATTACTTGGTAATGATTTTTGTGATCGGTAACAATAAGAAGCCAGGATCAGAACGAAGATTTCCGGAAGTTGATAAACGTTAAATTTTTCAAAGGTCAATAGGCATTAATTAGTTGAGTGCTAGAAGAAAGAAAATCTACAAAAATTGCACAGATTTTATCAATCAATTTTTTGTTCGTTTGTTGCACTTAGTCAAATGATTGATATTGACAGTGAGTCACTTTTAGCGCTGCATCTATTAATAATAATAATAATGATGGTGATGATAATAATAATAATAATAATAATAATAATAATAATAATAATACATAAATAATATTTGTAAATTTCACCACCGTGAAATAAAAAATAATAATGGTCATCGCGAACACAACATCGAAACAGATGATGCAGAGTACTTCTAGTGTACATTGGTAGCCCTTTACTTGAAAATAAGAACTAACTGTCCATCCCTAACAAAATTAAATCAGATAGGAAAAATGATACATCTAAATAACGCACCATTCCGTGTGCCTAACCGGATATCAGCAGGCAGTGTAGGCGGAAGACGTCGCCCGCAAATATAATTCGCGATACCGTAAAAATCTAGTGGCTTGTTGACCTGAAACAAAGGATGTCCTGGCCAGTCTTGGACGTAGTAGGAAATGTAATTTTTCAAACCGAGCAAGCTAGATAAGCAAAAACAAAAAATAAACTCATTGATCCTGTACGTTTTAACTCTGAAGTTGGACATATTAAGTAAGTAGTTAATTCACAGATGAAAACGTATAAATCCAGACTATCCCAACGATAATACACATTTATTTGAAAGACATGACATTCAAACAATTAAATAAGTTTAGTTGTAGGTATTTATCAGTCTAATGCTACTAGATGAAGAAGCACGTTTTTAAACTGTCACATTTTTCGAGTGGAATTTTTGAAAAATTTTTTCAAATCATATCCTTCACTAATATTGCCAAGAGCAAAAAGATAAATCGATAACATAATGGTTGGATTCGGCTACATATTGAATCCAGGGAAATAGTTTTTAAAAAATCCATAAAAAGTAAAGTGGTATTTTTGTATATTCGAGCTTTTTGATTTACAGAAGAAATATGTTTGTGTTTAATTATTCATGTATGTATGTATGTATGTATGTATGTGTTTGAATGTAGTTATGTATGCATGCATGTATTTATGTATGTATGTATGTATGTATGTATGCATGTATGTATGTATGTATGTATTTATGTATGTATTTATGTATGTATGTATGTATGTAAGTATGTATGTATGTATGTATGTATGTATGTATGTATGTATGTATGTATGTATGTATGTATGTATAAATGTATGTATGTAAATGTATGTATGTATGTATGTATGTATGTATGTATGTATGTATGTATGTGTGTATGTATGTATGTATGTATGCACGTGTAAATGTAAGTAGCTTTATGCATATATGTATGCATACATTCATTTATGTAGGTATATGTATTTATATGTATATACAAGTATTTATGTATTCATGTATGTACGTATATATGCATGAATAAATCATAAAGATCAAATAAAGTATTCTGATAGTCCTGGCAATTGATAAGTTGCTTAATAAGAATAAAACCATGGCCTAGAAGATGGACTTCTATCAGCATATAATTGGGCACGCATTGTGTGCAATAAGCAGAAATGTAATCTCATAGATGAAAACACATAATGGCAATACAAAAACCAAAGCAACGCATTGATAGCTTAAAGATGCTCACAATACAACATAAACATTAAATCATCCAACATATATTTTATCGAAGCTGAAAAGGCTAAGAACAATTAAATCACCGAATAATTAATAATCTTTTATAAATTGGCAATAATAGTTTGTTCTAATGTTAATAAGTATAAAATTTTGTGATATTTCGGGCTACAAAGAACTGAATTCGTACCAGTCAGGGTGTTTTAGAGCCTTTTAAAAAATGGGTCCGATGTATGGCATTCGTTATATACAGCATATTTTATGACAATTTCGTCGCTGCGGCTTTTGCTGAGATCACGGCAAAACTCCCTGAAATTGAAATCGGTGATGGTAGCCAGCTTACTAATATAGAATACACTGGCGACGCTGTTATTTTGGCAGAAAAAGAGACTAGCTCCATAAAAAGTGATCATACGATATTGTATTAATTTAAACACATCAAAATCCTACGTTACGGCCAATTATTGTGCACAATCTAAAAATATTCTGAACGCACTGAATATTGCGCATATTTCATGGAGATATCGCATTTCTACTGCCACGTATGGCATATGCCTTTTCGCGTAGAATTTACAATCAAGAGATCTAACGTGAACATGGACCCTAACCTGGTAGAAGAACCAATTATATTCTACCTAATATGATTGTGGTTCATTTAATCTTTTAGTTATGTAAAAATCTGTACGCTTTGCATCTAAAAACGATTTGGTGCTTGGTAAGATAAAAGTGCTCTGCAGGGCGATCAAATTGAAAGCATACGTAAGACATGACAAAGCTAATGCAATCGTAGGAGCCATATACGTTCTTTAACAAATAGCAGTTAATCTGCACTCCAAAATACATCTACGGATGCCAGCGTTGCTTATTCATGATTCGTAACCCTCATGTGCTGCTTCTCACACAACGGTGGTCGAATGCCAATAAGCGTAAATCCGTGCAGATGCATGATACCTTCGCTCCTGAAATCAGAGTGAGATACTTGCGTCTCTTCATAAATGGTGAAGATTTTAGAATGCTACTCCAGTTTTTGCAATTCTTATATTCAAATAGTCATTCACACTGATTGAGTTATTGATAAAGGCTTCAAGATAGGCAAACCAATTAACCACTTCATTTTGAAGCCGTAGTGATAAGGAATACGAGAAACGTTTGCGTAGTAGTATCTTATAACTAAAGTACGCGAATTGCACACCGAGAGACAAAACGACGATTGTAAATCTTTTTAAGATGACTTGGATAGAATTGTAGTTGTAGAATAATAATACAATATCGTCAGTATACTTAAGGTCAACTAATTTACCACCTAGGGGAACTTCGACGACTGCATTTTAAACACATGTAATAATATGGCCTATAATAATACAATAAAATATTAAACAGTTAATGATAAAGTGGGCACCATTAACGGACGCTATCACCATTAGAAAAGTTGTGTAATAATTAATAGTAAACGGTAACGCGGCCAGATATCCATGTGTAGAGAATTCGTGTAATATATATACTAATTTAGCGGACAGCACTATTCATCAGAATATTGAATAAATGTTGTACTGCTGAGTCAACTGCCTGCATGAACTACAGAAAAAAGTCTATTGGGGGACAGCAATATTCTCGCGGCTGCTCAAAAAATTAAATTGAACTAAAATTATCAGCTACACAACCTCATCCTGGTTGGAAAACGGCTTATCCTTTAGTACGCGGTTCACGTTAAGTTCTGAGACGACGTAATATATTCAAAGCAAATAACCTAGACAAGAATGGAATCAAGCTTATATCTCTATAGTATTCGTTTGAATTACGTTCGCGTTTTCCAAAATGAGAAGAAGTTGCGTTACTCAAAGCAACCAGCACGGTCACTTCTTTGCATATAGTACGAAAAATAATGGTTAACACATTATACATTATGACTACTATCCTTGGATAAGGTCAGTAGCTGATCATTTGGAACGGCACCAATGCGATTTTTAAGAGATTAGATCGCATGGTTAAATTAACATTGACTGTCCGGGAGGTGAAAACAATTATTTAAATCAAGCTTGCGATCATGATATAATCATCAACCACATTATATATAAACTAAGCAGATGATTGGCACCCGCACCAGTGTGCTTTATAAGAGATAACAAGACTTCCGCATATATAATGCTCATGATTAAATGATCATTGATTGCGCGGGCGGTGAAAACAATAAATTAAATCAAGTTTGCGATCATGATATAGGTCAGTATAGACTAAGCAATGCGTATTGTAGGAAAGGCAATATATCCAAAAGACCGATTTGTACTGTCCAGAATTTGACGATAACGGAGCTCGAATCTGGACACGTCTGCTCGAAATCTGTGACCACGGAGCCACCCTGTTTTTCGTACACTACACTATGTTTACATTATACCGACAAAAGTATATATAAAGGAAATGGTGTTTATATCAAGATCACAGCCTTGATTAAAATAACACTGATGGTTGTTAGAGAAAATAGTTCTAAGCTGATCGTTCGGGAATCTGGACTGATACATGCGCACAAAAAAATTGATTTTAAATGCCTAACCCACTAACAAGATTAAAAATGTTACCAGTTATTAGATTATTGTCGAATTATTTAGTTTGGATAACTTTTCTCCGACCTGTTGTAAGAATAGGCACGAACAAAGAGTGGCTGTTAAATGGTGCGAATGCATCTTCTATCTCTTCAACCAATTCGGTCTAACATTATTCAGTCTATGCATACGCTGGGGTCTAACAGTTGTACGAATATTATTATAACCCGAGCTAGCAGGAATTTGGCGCCCAGTTTCGAGAATCTCAACATAATTTTCAGATCCAAGAACTAATTCTACAGAAGCCGAAAATGCCTGTGTATTGCATAGCAAATCTGATCTATTTCTTTAGTGTGTTTGAAGTTTCATCATCAAAACCACTTACCTTCGATTACAGAAAATCTTCATTCTTTTGTTGGAAGGCTAGTTGTTAGAATTTTAGAACATTCATTTAAGGCTCATTCTAATTTAGGTTTCTTCAAATCAACAATTCGATACACGCCTTGTAATTTAGAAGATAAGGAATGACCCAAAATAGACAATAAAAAAGAGAGGTGTCTGCAGCAGTATCATCTCGATTATTCGCCATGCACAACTCAACAGGTAAGGCTACCTTTTTGTTCAGCGCGACAGCTGAGACAGTATAGACTGACTATTGATAAGGTTATATATAGTTATATGTTGATTGCAAGCGAACATTAAGTCACGCATCCATAGTGTAAATATTCTGTATTCAGAGTTTTCATTACAAATGGTGTAACATTATTGTCGCAAAGAGTTAAAGAATACTGTCTACGTTACCTGAAACAGTGACTGAGAAGGCAGCATAAACATCCAGCTCGTCAGGCTACCGAGGCAACTCAGATATATGACAGAATATGCAAAAGTAGTAGGCCAGCGATACCCGCCTGATATGATCATTTAAAGTATCGGCCGCTTGATCTCAACGCAATATACACGCACAAACGAAGAGATTTGGAATGACGCAACTCCTCGGTACCAGAGCGAAATACATGATTCTGTGGAGTCTTGGTTAACTCTGTTTTATCGGCATGGAGTTTTTTAAGCCAGCCGTGCGTGGTGTATTTATCCGTGCATGCATGTTTGATACTAAGTAGAGCGTGCCTTATATATAAACAAATGTTAGCACTGTCCAATAGTCCAACATTCCTCACCAAAAAATACAGAAGGTAATGGGCGTAATATCGGCTCCTAATGATGAGTCGCACATTAAACACGAAACAAACGTGCACTTGAAATTATCCCTTCCGTTAGTGTTGACTTTGGCTTATCCTTCTGATCCTATTTGAACGAATTTGTTACTAGGTGCGCAACACCTAATGCACAATGAAACACAAATTAGTTATTCGCAAAAAAAGATTAAAATTTAGTTACGAGTGCCCTTAAAGCATCGACACGACGATAAATGAGGCTAAGCATGCACAAAACTTGAAAATTTTCAAATTACGTTCATTAACTACAGAGCCTACTTTTAAGAATGTTTTTATTTTCTTGTTACAGCAGAGACTGTATAAAAATCCAAATCATGCATTAATGGGTTGATAACCTTTTTTAATATGATTTACAGTAAAATGCGCAATAAAAGGGCTGTTATAATATGCGACATAAACAAACAAGTAAATCAAAACAATAAAAGCGAGAATTAAAATAATGAAATCATTTATTTACCTCGCCAGAGTACAGTTAGTTATAGCCAAATGTTGCAACTCCAGAGTGTCGAGTATGTCCAATTTGGCTTCCTAAAGCAATTCAAAATGAATATCCTAGCAAATAAATAAATGAGACGTCAATTCAACAAGCAGACAACATATTAAAATTATAGTACTGCAAATATAACATAAACAAATTACAAGTATGGTAAATAGCATATAGCTGTTAATTAAGAACTATGAATACATTTGCAATTTAAAATGGAAAGCGCTCAGCATACTGAAGCATAGCACTAGACAGGTTGCAAAATATAAGAGAAAAAATTAAAAGGTTACGATTATATATATATATATATATATATATATATCATACATATATATATATATACATATATATATGTATATATATATATGTATATATATATATATATATATATATATATACATATATATATATATACATATATATATATATATATATATATATATATATATATATATATATATATATATATATATATATATATATATATATATATATATATATATATATATATATATACATATATATATATATATATATATATATATATACATATATATATATATATATATATATATATATATATATATATGATATATATATATATATATATATATATATATATATATATATATATATATATATATGTATATATATATATATATATATATATGATGCATGAGATAGCAATGAAAATTCATGAAGTATAGCGGTTTTGTCATTATTGGTAACTTGTTGAGAACCTGACGTAGTTGCCGCGACCGGGTCAAATTTCTTTGAGAGATTTTCTCTAACCTACCTCGGCACGCTACTTGCACACTACGCGCAATTTCAAGTTAGATACCAACTTAAGTTTAGTTCAGACTTCCTTTCAGTATCTCTTTCGACCTAAAGTTCTGACTAGCTACCAACGACCTTTCATATATCACCTACCAAGCCACGTACAAATGATATTTAATTGAAGTATCATATATATATATATATATATATATATATACATATATATATAACCACAGACCGAAAGAATTTTGTTCAGACCAAATAAATTCAAATGATCCAGGCTTCACATCTTGGCCACGGCAATTCTGGCCAATAAATTTCCTACAGAAACAAAATCGATCTAGTAAATAAATTAATCTTAAGCGGTGCTTATTTTATAACAAAAACAAACATAATCAAATTCATTTTTTACACATAGTACCCCTACCATGTGCCAAACGAAAAAAAATTATCAGATACGAGAACCGTTTCTTTGTCATATTCTTCTCAAGTATCTACAGATGAACATATCTTTATGTTTATACACACTGAAAGGCCAAACAAAACAGAAAATGTAAATCAAAAGCATGAGCTCCTATTTAAGTGTACATCGCATTCAATGCACGGTGAAGTTGAGGATAAGTTGAGTGACAACATCAAACGCGCCGGGTGCAAAAACCAGCACATCAACTCTAAATACTACTGAGTACGCAATAAGTACGAAACCCGGCGTGCTGGAGAAATGCATTTGATAAATTATGCCAAGTTTAGTCAACACCAACAGAAGAAACTTAATCTACTCCATCCAAAATAGTTTAACCCATTTCTAATGCTTCATTAGGTCTGTCTTATAACGGAAGATATAAAATGACCTACGTTATTGTTTAAACTCCTATTGGCTAGTAGACGTATCTTAGATGGATTGGTTACAATTTCTCAGTCACCTAAATTAGGTTTTCTGCCTATCCCTAAAGCGATGGGCCAGGGGATTTATACATACATATATATATATATATATATATATATATATATATATATATATATTCTCGAAAGGAAGTCTAGGTAATTATACAGCGAATAAATACCAGAATGAGCTTACGCCCTTTCCACTCTATTTCATAAAAGGTATCCCGTGAGTGCTTGGTCAGATCAGAGCTCTGAATATAGCTATAATTACATACTGCTCAAAAATTATATTATTAAATGTTTTTTATATTATCATATGAAGCTACTGATGCTTCAAGGGGTTTTTCGCTGGAGTGGAAGCTTACTTCATAAAGTTATCGTTTGTTTGAGACACTGCACAAATTACATTTATCTCTGCTTATATTATAACTTCACTACTCATTTCTAAATATGGCTTTTAACAATAATGCTATCAGCCTGCCCGTTGTTCCAGTTATTATAGGATATATATATATATATATATATATATATATATATTTATAATGAAAGAAATAAACAGGGAATGATTGTGAAATAGGAGAAAAAATAATTATCCGTATGCATCACCCGTGAATTTTTGCCCGATCATGCCTTTTCGGCTTGCACAAAAATGAGGCTGTAGCCTCATTATCCACAACGCTTCATATGCCGCTAATTCATCCCAAATACAAGGTCACATTTGTGGAACACACGTGCGAGGTTTCAATTATGTGTTGGCCAACTACAGACGTGTTTTCACATTTGATTTAACACAAGCTTTTAAACGGCAACGTTCTTTTACTTTGATTACCAATCGTCTGGTCGATCAACCTACGTAGGTTGATTGACAACTTATGCATGTGCATTGATAGGGAGTGTTCGAAATTGGCATTAACGGTAAAGGCGTGTGTTTAGTCTACTTGCATTAAATGTGCGTGTTAAAGCCACTTCAACTTTCTTCTGCTACGTGCGATAAACACTATCCCTCTTCAACGGGATGTTCAAGTAAAATTCTTCTGGTCTTAAACACGTGTTTCTTTTTACTTCTCCCTTTAACAAGTGATTCCATGAATTGTCTGGATGTATAGACGTATGGTACCTTAGCTTTATGTATTCTTGCCAACTGTGAAAACAACCGCAGACTATTGATAATTTATATATTGAAGTGAATTTTAAAACTGCTATAATGCAAATACTGTAGACCAAGTTTTTCGTGGCAAAATCGGTTTTTTAATTTATGATTAACCTCTTCCTTGCCTATTACATCTAAGAACATTAGGCAATCGTCTTTTCCTAGCTCTGATGTTAAACAAATATTAGTGGAAGTTTTATTCAAACTTTAAAGCGAATACATGCATCATTAGTATACGAGATACACCCAAAGGATTACGATATCAAAAACAAATATACCTCGTAAGTCAAGTGTAAGGCCATCATTACCAAAGGTGCATGTTTCAACGCGTTTGCATCCCTAACAACATACAGTTCGGCCAAATTCCGCTTTCTTTTGGGAGGCAAGAACTTCTGTGAAGAAGAGCCGTCATAAGCTACGCGACTCCTGATCTTAGACTGAGATGACAAATTTGTGCATCGGCAGAACCAGAGCCAATCGGAATTTAACCTATCACCTTGTAAGCTCTGTTTCGCGGATTTTTGCCACATCTGATTTGAAGATTCACCACAACGTCGTCGTGAACTTTGATAGGTAGACGGTTCGACATTTTCAACATCGGACAATTGGCGTCTGCGTCGCTGCTTAGATCCATTGGCTGAATTAAAAAACAGATAAACATGAAAAAAAGAATTAATAGTGATATGAAGCACCAAAAAACTCAGAACATCGATCGATGACATTTAAAAATCGTTTAGGTATACATTGCAGAAAAATATAAATTTAAGTAGTTTGTAAAAAATAATAATTTAACCAACACAAAAACAGAAATATTTTTTGCAAAACTTAAGCTTGCACATAAACGTGGAAAGAAAAAATCTACAGTTGTTGTTTGTAACTTAGTTAAAGAATGCACAATTTTTATAAAAAATTCAAAGATAAGACTGAAGAAGAAGAAGTGTATAATCTAATTTTACATCAGATTTAACCACGTATTTCAACGCTAGAATAGTTTTAAATCTGTACAAGTATAGGCCATACAAGTATGACAGTATAGACTATCTGCACAAATTGACGCATTTCTGAATTGAGATATTAGTCTCAAATAAAATCGGTTCCACAATAGCACATACCAGTAAGATTGAATTAACATGGCCACCTCACTGTGCCTCGCTGGATACCAGCATACTTTCGCCCATTTGAATACTTTTGTCCGGTGAGCGTATGATATATATATATATATATATATATATATATATATATGAGAACACAAAAACGTACTCCATGAAATAACTATTAATAAATCTTATTTCTACCAGTATCTACAGCCATTATTCTGGTCAACGTTAAACACTTCTCATATGATAAAACAAAACTGCATTTATTATCATCAAGTTTATTCATAGATTCAATTTATAAAATAGAAACTATTCATCATAAATAAAATTATAGAATTAATTATTGATGCAGCACTGCTACATAACAACAAGGAAAGAATAGAAGGAACTAACTTAACGAGGAATATCCGACTAGACAACACACAGGTTCGAGCCCTGTCGGCGACAAATTCTGAACAGTACGTGATGAGCTTCCAATAAGGACGAAACCGGTATACTGGCTGAATTAACTTTTCTACACTACACAATTCTTAGTTGATACTGACAAATATATGTACATAAAGGGTCAGGTATTTATATCGAGATCGCAACCTTGATTAAAGTTACTTTTATCACCACACGCGCAACCAATGGCCGTTTAATTATGTGAACAACACAAAGTCATTAGAGCAACTAGACCATCTAACAAAACATACTGGGGAATATAAACTAAGAGGCGAGGCAATATCTGGAATGCAGATTTACTGAAGTTTTCTGTTTATCGTTTCTTGAAATAATGACAGTCACATGAACCCATATACGAAAACAAACCTGTCCAACACAACAAACTTGACTGCAGCTAACTTAATTTACCATTGTCAAATTACTGGAGACTGGACCTTACTAGTTGGTGCGACAGCTTGTGAACTTTTATGACACAGCATAATACTGGTTCTGCCTCATTGTTCTACCGTTTAAAACATTACAACGTATAACTTAATCAGAGTTTATTCGGAATACACAAATTGCCAAAAACTAAACGGTTAAAATAATAAATTACTAGCTAATTTAATAATTTAAAAAATAGCACCACCATAAAATCTTTAAATTAGAAAAATGATAAATATTTCCCTAGTTAGTAGTATGACATTAAACAAAACAATACCAATTGGAGGTAGAACCTCATAAAATCAAAACATACCTGTCAAAGTGTCTAATTCCAATAAACTAGCACTGGTTGTTTTTGTTTGCTTCCACACATCGTATGGCTCACCAGACGGAGCTAAACCTATGCAAGTTATTAGGCGCGAAGTAAATTGACGCCAAG
This sequence comes from Eudiplozoon nipponicum, assembly GCA_029291075.1. NCBI lineage: Eukaryota > Metazoa > Platyhelminthes > Monogenea > Mazocraeidea > Diplozoidae > Eudiplozoon > Eudiplozoon nipponicum. The sequence continues at coordinate 19,321 of JAQBSW010004446.1, read as the reverse complement.
CAACTGGTTGAAAGCTACCAAACGAGGCCAAACGAAGCTCACGAGTCCGGCTTGTACATCGCTCGAATTGTAACTCAGAATTAACTTGACCAACACCGGTATGAGCAGCTTCAGTATCTATAACATGACTGCTTTTTTCTGTTCTTACAAAATGCGGTAAAAAATAAAGTATCGTTTGGAAGAGGATGTACGATAATTTAAGCAATACATTTTCATGTAAGTTCCAGTATTATTTAAGAATGAAATTCGAAACGATTCAAACTATTGTTACACCAAATCAATTCTCCGACTGGGATTCATAAATCAATATCTTATACTTATTAAATTCGAAAAGAGAAAAATTTCTTATTGCATATGTTGTAAACGTAGTTAAAATTGGTGAAGCCACATTTTAAAAGGCACTAAAAAGCTAAACGATAGCACTTCGTACATGCATACACAAAATCCTCTAGAGAATGTTAAATAAAAAAAACCGAATCCAGACATTTCTAAAAATCAATCGAGTCCAACAGACAAATCTTGTAGCAAAAAATTTCCCGTAGGAAGGCCTTCTAATTTAGGCTCTAATGGATAACTCATCGATGAGATCTAGGTCTGTAATTATATATATATATATATATATATATATATATATATATATATATATAATCCGTAAAAACTCAATATTGCATCATGTAGCAAAGGTAATTCATCCTTATTATTGGGAACTCTCCAATTACTGTCCAGAATTTACCGCAAACTGTATATGAACCTGAGCACGTTTGCTTCAGAGTCTGAGCCACCTGTGCCTCGTATTACACGCAACTCAAATTTTATCGATAAGCTTTTCTTTCATGTCAATATAATTTCCCAGAGTGGCATGGTGTCTATTGTATAGTGACAGATTGGAAGTAGTCAGCCACAACTTTAGGTATTAATATATCTTTAAAAAGTTTCCATCTTAGGGAAAGGCTCATCCAAAAAATTGTTGCGTTAACTTTGAAAGCAGGATGTGTATAAGAGGCCTCTGAGAAAGTTCACTAGTCAACACAATCGTCGCATCATCATCAGAGATGAGACATTGATTGAATAGCAAAAGGTGTCCGTGAACAAAATGATAGCGTCTGTATATTGCTTTCCATTAATGCTTTGAAGTTCTCAGCACATAATGAGCTTAATTTAATCGAAGGCATTGGTTCACAAATATTTCTATGCAATCACAGTTACATTTCATTAGTATTCAATCAAAATAACATGCAATTAATTTTAATAATTTTGACCAAACCATAAATAAAGAATTCATACAGTACATAGCACGAATGTAAAGAAAATTATTTTTCATATATTTATTAATGCACTAGACAGGTGTGTAACTTTAGTAATAAAAAAACAATAATAACACATTTCCAAGCTTTCTACGTATCTACAACTAAAAAAATTATTTATAGCTGCCCTACTCGAGTCAATGCAACCTAATCTGTTGAAATTGGTATAAAAGAAATCTTTTACAAAATTTGAGAGCTCTAAATAGAAACTTCTTTATATGATAGATTGAAAAAATGAAAAACTGAAATAACAACTGCCAGAGGGATTGATATGCATTTATTCGGTAACGCAATAACAAATCAAGCCATATTTTACCTGACTGAACCACACGTTTACTTTTATTGGAAGAAAGAAGGGCTGTAGACGCCGACACCGATGCTGCACGGTAGAAAGACGCAGAGTTAACTCCACACGATGAAACCGGTTGGTTTAAGCTCATACCAGGTGCATGACTCTGAGCGTACCACTGCGTAAGTAGACGAAGACCAAATTCCGGTGGTGTGTACAATTTTACACTGTGCAAACATCGTAGCACTGTTAAAAGTTAAAAAAACTCGTCATAAATTAAAAATGATAACTGAGATCATATAATATCAAGTTTGACAAATTCATTGTAAAATAAAACGAGAAAAATTGCTCACGGACAAGTACAAGATATAGACCAGGAAATTCGTTGCCGTGCATCATAATTTTCGATATAGGACACTAAATAACACCGCCTACACTTAACTGAAAGAAAATCATCGAGAATCAAGTAACGCATGATCTAGCTGAGGGGCCGGTCAATTCAGCGTTAGAACTAGCAACTCTAAACTGCATCGTGCTGAAGAACTAGACTTCCTTATACGCATGTAATAACCAGAGAAAAACGAATATGCTAAACAAATAATTAATTCAAGGAAATAATAATGGATTTTCAACCATACTCCAGTGACCAAGAATCTGTTGTAGTAATTTGTTGGTTTCACATCAAATAAGAAAGTGGAACTATTCCACATTCAAGCACAAACTCGATCTTTTCCTTTGCATTAATCGTACACCTGTCTGGGTTATTTGCCTACCAATCACTTCTTGCATCGCGTTGGTGCCTAAATTTAAGATGCATTCAAGGCTGATCGTTCTGCCTAGCAAGGTAAATAAAAAATAGCATGTCGTCGATACTGTCTTGCTTTATTAAGGCTTTGAAAGCGTATCAATTCGTAACTACTCAAACACTAGCCCTGACTGTGCGTGGTAGAAATGTAGTCATGAGTCCCGTGTATATTTTTTATTTATAATCATACGAAAATGCCTTAATGTAACGGTCAACCACCGAAGGAGATCTTGTATCATTGCATTATTTATCATAAATTATCACTAGAGAATTAAATTGAATCGGTGTGATAGCATAGGTATTCTGATGTGCAATTGGGCTAGACAGGCCCAGTCTAAATCGCAGCATGGCATGTGTAAAAGTCTTTATTTACACTCTATGCATACATATAGAAGAATGCGTATGTTGCAGAAAATAGCAATATTTTATACTGTTTTGATTAGCATAAAAGACACGAAAATCGTGTTCCCTGTTCACTATATCCAAGCCAACTTCTCTGCAAATATGTTCATTAGATATGGTCAAAGATCACAACTTTATAGGAAAAGTTAAATACACATCACGCTAGGCTATGGAATACAAAACTGCGGTAATTGTTCGATAAGCATGAATAGGTGTAGAAGCTCAGCTGATAATGATCTGCTTGAACCCATTGAGCGGTTGACCTAGATTTCCGCTTAGGTATGTATGAGCATGTATCCCCCATTCTTACTGTCGTTTCATATTGAATAACAAATCAGTAATAAGACAGAGACAGACCAAGGGCAAAATACGAGGATGATGCATGCAAATCTAACAAAAACAAGGACCATTATATACAGGTCTCTTCATATGAAAAATTCATTCCAGATAATTAAGAAAACAAGTTAATATTGAATTAAAAGAAGAAGCCAGAAGATGCAATTAGCAAGGCTCTAACTCGGTTTCAACTATGGTACGTGGTTGGAATTGTAATGTAGGGTATAACAGTGCTATTTGTTAGGAGAAAGGAAATAGCTTTCAAGAGACAGCAGGTTGCGATATGCTCGATCTGTCATTCAAGGTTAAAAAGATCATTCAGCTGAAAACTCGACGAATTTAATTAACAATGATGAAAAAAATTGCATATGTAACAGTAGTTTCTCTTATATGCCATATTTAATAGCAACAATGACTTGCAAAATCAATAAAATGAAGCTAAATAAATTCATAAACAAAGATCTGTCATCCACACAGTGAACTCCAATATAGTCTGGTGGAAACTGACTTAATGAGGGCTTTCTACTAACTACTCATGGATCAAAAGATGAATATGGTAACGAGAATTAGGCTTTGGCAAATTCTCTTCATTTCTCACCCGAACCTTTTGACAGTAAACGGAAGAGTTGGAAGGATCCGAATTTATCTTCGAAAGAATCAGCCGTGCCAATGTAACTGGCCTATGGATCATCAGGCCGGCCATTACCATACCTAAACGCCACAAAATACTTACGCGTGTGTAAAAAAGGACTTACTCAGTTGATTAGAACAGAATGATGGCAAATAGATTCGCATTTGCTTAATCAAGTCACTACTTCTCGCAGGAATAGTTGGGATGCTTGGTTCCGTTTTATCGAAAGGCAAAACATCGTCCTCCCAATCCATCTTGGTAATCTCGCTGTCTTCGTCAAGAGTGTTTCTTGATTCAATCCGTTGGTCCTTCGTACACATAGAAGTCAATGACACTGAGTTTATCTCCTGAACATGAGAAATCCGCGATGAATCTTCAATGCAGTCTAGAAGACATTTCGCATCTACCAGCTTTTCAGTTGACTTAGTTCGTGCATCGGCTTGAAAACCACTTTCAGAATAACAGAGGTTGAAAGCTCTTCCAGCGGCTTCAGTTACCCGCCAGTTAGGCAGCACTGATGAAGCTGCGCAGGAGCTTGTCACTGATGAATTTACCGAACCTCTAGAAGAAATATCAACTGCTTGATGATTTACGGGCTGTATATATGTATAAAAAGTTCGACAAACAAGAGGAATTTCACAAAGTTCAATTGAAGAAAAAAGAAGATTCAAAGGAAAACTCAAGGGTACAACTTGTATAAATAACACATTTCCACTTAACCATTTGTGATAATGGCGTAATACGGGATAGAGTAACACTTACTGGCTTCCAGAAGTAATAGATAAAATAGGATGCACATTAAAGTTGAAAGCCATGACCATATGTACAATTGTCACGGAAGTATGGCGATACTGGGATTGATTTCCGAGCACGGAGAACACATATGGCAAGCGTTTCCAATAGCCTCAGGAAACCAAAATCGATCTTTTAGCGTACTCGTAGCGGAAACTCAAAAAAGTGACGAAAGCATATTATGGCACTTTAAAAACAAGATAAATTATGCAGATGGATTTAGTTAGCCGTGGTCGATGAACCATCTAAAAGATGGAAACCACTGTAAATAATCCACAGAGCAGATGGTGATAATAGTTTATATGGACAAAATAAACATACAAAATCATCCCTTTATCACAGCTAAATTACAAAATTCCAATTTTGCTTTAACTGCCGAAAAGACCAATTTAATCTGCAAACTGTACCTCATAAAATATACATTCAGTTTGTAATCGAGACAAAATAGTCTCCTGCGAAGTGGATGTTGTACTGCCATCATGTCCTTTTGCCTCGGTTTCCTCTTCTTCGTGGTTGATCTTAGCACTTACAAAAAGAGTATGATCGAGAGTAGATGAAACGGATGCAATAAGTTGACCAATTCGCTGCTGACGAGTACTGCTGAAACATTGATAATTTGTGCCCTGGCTGTCCTTGTCAAAAGCCACACTTTTGCAGTTAGATTTAGAACCATCTTCAACGCGTTTATAATTGCAGCTTGGTTTAATAATTAATGGAAGTAAAATCGGCAACTGCTTCCATTCTGTCTCGTTTTTCATATGGCCATCCACGCTAGATAAGTAGTTCTTATCGGTACGCGTGCCAAATTGAAAATAACGATGCATAAAAGCAGCTCTTCTTTCATAGGGTAGAATAAGATGACGTTTAATTGGTTGAGGACACATTCCCAACAGGCAGACCTTTAGAAATAAAACGCGAAAGATATGGTATCTCAACGATTTCACAAATCAAAAACTGTTACATCCTAACATGAAGATAAAATATCTTGATTACAGACCAAATACATGCAAATGTAGTTGCCGTTAAAATACACAAATGAAGCGCACATGCAAACAGCAGCCTCACGTAATTCCTCCAAGTAGTGCTTCTGGCCAAACGAATGGGAAAAATGACATTTATAGGATCATTCCTAGATCAACAAAGGAATACTTTAGTCTGATGCGCATTTGGTGGCGAGAATTATTCTTTTGAACTAACTAATTAGCATAATTTTCCTACTACCTTAAATTTTCCTACGGCCAGTGCATATTAGCTCAGCAAATGATAGATAATCGGCAGGAAACAAACCAGATAACTGGAGTACAATCTTATCTATTTAATCATGGCAAGTTTCAAGATAACGCCACCGGTTAGGTCTTGCCAGTCATCAGGGTGAAAATTTCTGAAATTACGAGACAGTCACAAACGTGCATACACATAAGGGCACACATGTTCATTAAAGCACACAATAATTGTTTAATTAGGATTAATGGACACCATAGCTGAGGTGGTGTTGACCGATGTCTAGAACACATACACATTTGTTATTACAAAATAAAATTTATCCTTTTAACCGTACCTCATGTTATAGTATTTCAACAGCTAAGACATTTTAACACACAGTGATTGGTTAATGAATATAATTTTTAGTTCAACCGTATTGTACACTAATATTGTAAATTTAAAAAAATACTGCATACATTGAAGCATACATTCATAGTAGAAGCTTATTCTAACATGCACATATAATAAGTCAATCTTCGGTAACTAGTAGTTCATCGTCAAACTGCTTCAAAATACACGCGAAAATTAGCCTTGTTTAAAATTGATTTTTTTAAGCCGATGTATAATACTGTTTAAATAAAATGGAATTGGCTCTTGTCTACAATACAACAAGCGAAGACTAGATCTCCCGCAGAGCGGGATAATAGGATCCAATACTACTATGGCATAATTAACCAGCCCTCTTCACTCGCAGTTTTCGTCCAATTGATTTTCTCTTGGTTAGTGAGAATACGGTGCGCCGAGGTTATTATATCCGACAAAGAGATGACTGGTCTACCCCTTCTGCGGTTCCAGTGAAACATCGGAGTTGCTTTGGTGGTCTGGCGAGCAGATTGTTCAAGTGAATTTTCAAACAATGCCACTACTGGTGCAATAGATGTTTCACAACAATCTCCAAAGCTGATGGAACGTCAAATAAAGGTCACATAAAACTAGTTGGCTCCTAAACTTTACTTTAAATAATGCCTTCTGACGCTCAGCTCGCAACAGCCTAAACGAAAACGAGCAAATATATCGATGGACAAAACTTTCCAGTCACTGGCATATTTGATATCAGATTTTTATATACGGTTCTCAAATGTTATTTAACGCGTGATTATCACCACATGCGCAATCAATGACTAATTAATCGTAAAACTTATATATGCGAGGCGAAAGCTGCAAAAATATTGCGTTCCTGACTGAACAGAAAATTTGCAGCCGACATTTCCAATCAAGTAAAATTTATGCGAGACCATTAGGAGTGAGTAATACTTATTAAACTTTCAATATCTTAAATATAAAATGTTGATAGCTTCTCACTTGTCAACTTGCGATTGCGCTCTGCTGAATATGGAAGTTGGTAACACATCAGTACGTCAGGAAATCGGATATTGTGCTTTGGTGAGTGTCTGGTTAAATACAATGAAAACGGTGTTTATCAAAAGTTTGACACACTGATTTGAATTGAATCTATATATATCTATTATATAGGTTGTCTTCTCTCGTTGACTTCTTTAGTAATCTGCTAGACCTAACCTCAAAGCATTCCAAGGATCTATTTAATGTGTACAAATTAGCACTATTGTATCGTACTATTGCAAGAATTTGCACCATAAAACAAAGATAAGTCGATGGTTTGTTGAAAAAACAGACGCTATTTACGTATTACGCATCCAAGCGGTCGCAACATTTTAAAATGCTTATAATAGTAACACCAGCTATTAAAACTCATTTACATATTATCCTTATATATATATATATATATATATATATATATATATATGCTGCAATAAATTATTCGCACCAATTTGTTAAAAAGGCCATTTTAAGCCATGCTGTCATAGCATTATATTTTTCCGAACATATTTGATTCTTTAGGTTGGATCAACGGCAGTTTATTTTTTTAAATTTTGATTTAGTTGAGACATCAGATGTACTATATTTAATATAAACAATGCGCGAATTCGTAAAAATACTTCACATTAACCTCTTTTACTGAATGCTGAATCTATTTTAATTAAATCTAGGCTAATAAGTAAGAGCAAATTAGGTAGACATTGTAAAATTTAGCTAAATTTCATACTTTTTCAATTCCAGAATATAACATTATGCTCCCTGTGTAATCTAATGCCACAGTAAGCCGCAATTGCTCTAGATAAACTGCATCGTTCGCGGGCAAATAAACAATCGCTCTAGACGCCTGCGATTCATGAGTAGATTTAGAACGATGAAAAACGTATGGAAACCTTTCCTGATTTTGGTCCATTTTTGGTAAAAATGTTTTTTGTTTTCTTGTACCATCGATTTCACTATCTCCGGTATGTGCCATATCAGCCGGAACGCCTGCAATACTAGAAGTGCAAACCATCTCTCGGCGGTTAGCACAAGTTTCCTCTTCATTTGCCAGGTCACCAAATACATTCACTTCCGATGAATTCGACGTCTTGTGTCTGTCATTGTCAAATTTTAGCATTGATTTTGATCTATCGGACGCCAAAATACGGCGATTTGGTGCCGGTGTTGAAACAACCTACGCGTAAGTGCAGAATTTATAAAATAAATGAATAAAAAACAGCTGAGTGACAAACAGATAACTGATTTCATTTATACATTTATGTGACAGATCGTCAGTATCATATAATATATCAGAATTTAAAACGGAGGCTTCAATGCCACACAACAACTTAATTTAGAATAAGTACCTGATTCCGACGATAGTGATCGGAGTCCATGGCACCTATCGTCATTATATTTGACCGTGCGACCGATGAATGACTAACATTTAAACGGACTTCGCACATGCTCACATTCTCTTGTTCTCGTTTCATGTTTTCAGCCAGTTCTATGCGAGGCGTTTCATGGCTGTGATTAAATTGTTGTCTCTCGGAATATTTTTCGCGTTTTTTATGATTATGGCGGTGCAAGCTTTGAATATACGATAAACGAACACAAACGAGTCGTCTATTTTTATTCTGTTCTACTAAGCCACAGAATTTTGATGTTGCATCAAATGCGCAATATCCACCACCTTTTAACTTATGGTCGGGAAGACAGTCGGCCATTGAGGATGTTTCTGTCGTTGTGCGTTGCGATATAAATCCGTTTCCTTTATAATCGGAGGTACACACCGATACCTGAAATACACAATACACAAATGTAAAAGTAAAAGAAAATTAAGAGGTCATGTTTCCTCCTATATACCATTGTATTTTCAAGACCATAAGACGAACTCTCTATGAACAGCTATTTTCACACATAAGACGCACTGGATTATAAGGCACATCTATTAATTCGTATGTTTAAGTCGTAGGTAATAAAAGAGAATGGCACAGCATCCAGAAATGTAATATATATGCCGACCGTAAAAGAGAAAAGCATCATTGTGATAGATAGATTAGACAGACAGAAATTCTTTAACTTAAATGCTAAGGAATTTTTATAATGAAATACATTACAGCGAAATGGAATATTATCGAGTAGAGTTTCACCTCTTTACAAAATTTTAATTCAAATTTCTCTCGCGCCTGGTTTTTATACATAAGGCGTACTGGGTTATAGAGCGCATTGCTGATTTTAAGAGAAGTTACTTTTTAAGCTGCGCTTTATAGTTTTGGAAATACGGCAGTTTAGATCTTTTTTAAACTTAAAATTGAAAAAAACAAGAATTATTTCGATTACAAAAATCTTAATTTATCACTAACATTAATGCTCACACTTATAGCGAAAATAAATTATAAGGTAATCATAGAAGAGTAGATAAATTGAAATTATGCAAAATACCATCGTAGTAGAATGAAATATTTTAAATAATCTATAAAATAAAGTCCATAGGATGGAATTTAATTTCACCTTATAAATAAAAAGGATAAGTGATATTCAAACGCGAAAAACTGTTCCTCTATGGAAATGACTATAGCATAATAATGAAAAGCAATAACCAGAATAAGATACAACCGATCCCGGACAAATGCAGTAAAGTGCACGTAAATGTCCAGAAGATGACAATAACTATCAGTTTAAAAATACGTAATAGGGTGAATTGTCAAAAGTACACGTTAACAAGAAGAAAACACTTTTCGACGCTACGATATACACAGTCAGTTTCGCCTATCACTGCCGGGATCAATAAACACATCAACCCCGTGGTCCAATGTTAAGATAATATTGCAAAATATGATTCAATGAATACAAAATTCACTACTTTCATAACAAAATAAAAATTAGTAGTTACCTTTTTGTGAAAACTGTTTGTGTCGATTCTCCGAGCGTCGACATCTTCAGATTTTTCTCCAATCGAAGTTCTTTCGGAAGACAAAAAGCAAAGCCAATCAACACCGATCATATCACGAGCCAAAAATGCGAAGTGACGTTGATACTTCTCGCCAGAAGGTCTTGGTAACATTGATATTCCTGATTTTTCGGCATACTGCAAAGAATCCGTAAGCAGAAAACAAAGTACTGTTATATAATGTATGTACAGCGGATTTTTTTATAATGTTAACTGGTTTATAAGTTAAATTTATATTCGAAAAACATATTAGGAGAAATTTTACTTCAAGCAATCCATAGACGAACTGTTGACTTCAAATTGGTCATATTTTGCGATAACGCGATAATTAGAAAAGACACGTAACAATATAACTGAAATGAAGTCATCCTGGTTAATGCAGGTACGGGTAATAGCCATTTAAATCCAGTTTTAGGACATGAAATACACGCCAATTTCTTTTATAAAATACATACAACATACACATTATCATCACTTACACACTCAAGTATTTCAATCTTCCATAGTCACAAATAGAGGTCGAATTCAAACTGACCTGCAAGGATCAACCCATAAGGTATACATAATATTTTGAAAACTAAAACGCGACTCTCATCTTCGAAATTTAAAAAATATTGTATTGAATGGTAATGAAAACTGCAAAATGTCTTACCTGTCACGAACAAGCCTTAATCAGTGTAAAAAATGCGTACTGATGAAGGTCAAGGAAAATCTAACGCATAAAAACCCGCGACTGCTGTTTTGTTTAAATGATCTGTGGCAATAGCCACATTTCCGGACCAGGCCTCAAGAAGTGTTCTCAGAATTATACAGCCTGACACCATTAAACGGTGAGATGCCCATGGATACCATGACACGTATCAAGCGGTGGTTCTCGAAGCTTACTGAGTCTTTACCAGGCTTGCAACCACATGAGGCCATCATGTTCATGCTGCTGGATCCTACTATATACGGAGAAATATCCAGCAGCCCAGGAGGCCTTGAAGAGAGACTTCAGGCTCTTCAAAGCTCGGCCAAAATGACAAATAAGATGGCTGCGGCATCTCCACGCATGGGTACAGTTACAACATCTGAGAGGAGCGACATACCGTATTGGAATTCTTCGCGTCATAATAAGCAGTTCCGCGACAGAAGGCAACAGCCAGTGGCTTGGAAGCAAAGTCAGTATATAAGGACTCCGGCTCCGACGAATACGGCGTATAAGCGGCTGATTTTAGGCAATTGAACTCAGTAACTAAACCGGACCCGTATCCCATGCCGGCTCTGCGTGATCTGTTCTTACAGCTAGCGGGAGGCAAATGGTTTGCCGTGCTTGATCTTAAACAGGGATTTTGGCAAATAGGCGTGCGGCCCGAAGACCGATGGAAGTTAGCGGTACAAGTACCCCAAGGTCATTTCAAATTCACCCGGGTACCATTTGGCCTTAAAAACGCACCGAAAGTGTTCCAAAGAATGATGGACTCGTTCGTGTCTGACTTAACTTGTACAACAGCTTACGTAGACGATGTTATTATATGGGCCACTACTGAACACGAATTACGTGTGAGGCTGCAGAAGATGTTGGCCAAAGCTGTAGAATGGCGATTACATTTTAATCCAGAAAAGGTACAGATAGGTCAAGAAGTGCGGTTCTTGGGACACTTAGTCTCAGCGGACGGATGCATGCCGTTAGATTCTAATGTACAACCGATCAAGGATTATCCGGTGCCTACTACTAGAAAACAATTGCGCCGGTTTATTGGTATGGTGAATTTCTATAGACCATACCTCGCAGGGATGGCGGTTACACAACAGCCCTTATCTCAGTTAACTAGTGCCAAGATACCATTTCGTTGGACGGAGGAGGCTCAACAAGCGTTTGTACTATGCAAGCAGAAATTAATAGAGGCAACTATTTTGACTTTCCCGGTAGGTAATATGTCAATTGTTACAGACGCATCAGATATTGGGATAGGAGCGGTGTTACAAGCTGACGGACGTCCTGCGCAATATATAAGTCGCACACTTACTAAGGCGGAACAGAACTATACCGTCACAGAGAAGGAATTACTTGCCGTACAATGGGCGCTACGGAAGTTTAGATATTTTGTCATAGGGGGACACGTGGACGTCTTTACCGACCACAAAGCGCTAGTGCATTGGAGATCACTAGGTATTGAGAAGAAACGAGTACATCGAGCCATTGAAGAACTAGAAGAGTACGATATATCAATTCATCATAGAGCAGGAATCGAGAATGCGGCGGCCGATGCGCTCAGCAGAATTTCCGCTGTGCGGGTTTCGCCGCTTATAAAGGTCTCTGAAGAACAGGGAAGAGATGCTACATGTCAGGAAATAGTCAATCAGTTAAAAAACGGCACAGTGGTGTTGGCACCATATAAAACGTTGAGTCTACAGAACGGCCTGTTGGTGCGGAAAGAAGGACAAACAGTGCAATGGTTTGTGCCAGAATCTATAAGAACAGAATTAATGGCCTTTTGGCATGAAACGTTGGGACATCCCGGCGCTGGGCGGCTCATTGAGACATTGCAGTCACGATTGTATTGGCCTGGTATGTCCAAAGAAATTCGTAGCTATTGTCAACAGTGCACTACATGCCAACGTTGTAAACCACAAAAACGAGAAAAGGTCACTCCGATTGCTTTCAATGCTACTGCACGGAACGAGTTTCTGCATATCGACCTGGTAGGTCCACTGCCAGTAGCTCGCGGTGGCGTGTCCTATGTGTTTTCCATGGTCGATAAGTTTACCCGATGGGTCGAGTTTGTACCACTGAAGAAGATCACAACAGAAAAGATTATAACGTGCTTAGAAGAGCGATGGCTCAGTCGATTCGGTACCCCACAAGTTATTGTCACCGATCAAGGCGCACAGTTTGAGTCGAAAGAATTTAATCAGTGGTGCAAAGACCTTGACATAAAGCATTCCCGCACAGCCACTTATCACCCGCAAACCAATGCGACAGCTGAGCGCGCACATAGGACGATGAAAGAGGTACTGCGATGCTGGTGCCACGAGAGCCCGGGAACGTGGAGAGACAAATTACATTTGGTCGAGCGGGCCATGCGCTTTACTGTCTCAACAGCTACAGGATTCGCTCCAACGACCATGGTCTATGGAGGACACATAAGACTTCCAGGTGAACCGGTAATCCAAGGATCCCATGAGCGCTGCACCATAGCGGATATTCAGGAACGACTAAAACAGTTAACTGAATATGTAGGCGCCACACAGCGACAAGGCTATGCAAGGCAACCGACACGCACTCGCCTAAAGGTCGGCGACTATGTAATGGTAGCGAAGGTCGAGCCCATGGCACTGCAGGCTGTCAATGATGGGCCGTATCGCGTGGAGAGGGTGGACGCAGAGCACAATACTGTTTTTGTTAGCCTGCCCGATGGACCACGAGCTGTGGCACTGGATCGTTTAAGCAGAGTGCGAAAGCCGATTCCTGAGGGGGGGGAAGATGTGGCAATAGCCACCTTTAAGACAAATAATGAGCAAAAGGTCTTATCTAGGGCAGACATTATTTCAACAGAAATTCCTCGCAGAAGCGCCCGGATAAGAAGTAAGCAGGCAGCACAATGAGAAAAGCAGACGTTGAGCTGATGTGAACATATATTAATTAATGTGTAAATTTGTTTTATTAAATAGATTCTTGTTGTGCGTGCAAAATTCTATATATAATTGAGTAAAAATAAAGCATTTATGGCACAATTAAATATGTCTTCTGATGGGGTCGAAACGTTGATTCAGGCACTGGCGTCTCAAATGAAGAATTTAACGGACGAGTTAGGCATAATTAAGGCTCGTCTAGACGACACGTTAATAATAAACACTAACGACATCCAAATTCGTGGAACATCAAACATAGGTGGACACAACACCAATTTAAACCAGTCTGAAGAACACACCAACAGTTTTCCAGAGTGATAGATTCCTTTGTGTTCGACATACCCTGTACTACAGATTGCATCTATGAAAACATTAAATGAGCAACTAAAGAAAAATAGTTGCGTACGCGGCTGCAAAAGATGTTCTCTGAAGCCGTAAGATTCCGATTAAATTTTAATCCTGAAAAAGTTCAGATACGTCGACAAGTGCAGTTTCTGGACCACTCAATTTCAGTAGATTGATGCATGCCTTTTGATTCGAGCGTAAAGCCTAACAAAGATTACTTGGTGTCCACTACAAGAAAACAATTGCGCCGGTTAATTGGAATGGTGAATTACTACATACCATAATTCGCGCGGATGGTAGTTTCTCAACAACTATTGTCGACGTCAACTAGTGACAAGATACCATTTCATTTGACGGAGGAGACTCATGAGGCGTTACTCCTACGCAAACAGAAACTAATTGACGCAACTATTTTAACTTCCCAATTGTGGCAGACGAGTCAGATCTTGGCCTAAAAACAGTATTACAAGCGGACGGACGTCCAACATAATATAAAATTCGCACACTCGCTAAGGCGAAGCAAAACTATACTGTCACTGAAATGAACTATTGGTTGTATAATGGGCACAACGAAAGCTTAGATAATTTGTCGTCAGTCGACATATGGACGTTTTTACAGATCATAAAGCACTAGTGCATTGGCGGTCATTGGGTACAAAAAAGAAACCAGTACACGGAGCTATTGAAGAACTCGTTAAATACGATTAACGATTCATCATCGATTCAACCGTATCAAGAATGCGGCAGCCGATGCACCCAGCAGAATTTAGGCTTCTCGAGTATCGTCATTTATCAAGGTCTCCGAAGAACGGGGCAGTGATTTCACAAGCCATGAAATAGTCTGTCAGTTCATAAACCACATATCGGTTTCCGCACATTATAAATCGTTAATTCTGCAACACGACCGACTGGTGTGAAAAGACGGACAAGCAATGTAATGGTTTGGGCCGGAGTCTATATAAGCAGAATTTCTGGTCTGTTGGCATGAAACACTGAAACACCCCGGCGCTGGGCGCCACATCCAGACAATGTAGTCGCAATTGTATTGACCCGGCACGTTAAAGGAGATTCGTCACTGTCGTTAACAGTTGTAAGCCAAAAAAACGAAAGTCACTCCGATTGCTTTTAATGGCACTGCACGAAAAAATTTTGCTTATCGACATGGTGGGACCGCTGCCGATCGCTTGTGGCGGGATTGTCTACGCGTTTTCCATGGGCGATGAGTTCACCCGATGGGTCGATTATGAACAACCAAGAAAATCACGAGAAAGAAGACTATAAAGTGCTTATAAGATTGCTAGCTGAATTGATTTGGTGCACCACAAGTTACAGTTACCGAAAAAGGTATACAGTCAGTATTTCTTGAATGATTGCACAGTGCGAGCGTCACTTTTAGAGTATCCACAATTTTCTTTCGTAGATAGTCGCTTTGCAATATCACTTTCGCAAAGATCCCATTGATCCCCATTTCCAAGAACGCATCGCGTTCGTCTTGGTAGTGGCTGCGTTCCGATTCGTCCCCTTCCTCCGAAGGCTTCAAAATTGTTCATACTAACCACTGAAAATGAGATACAATCTAATCTTCATTGACTGGCAATATTTCGGACAAGAATTTCCCGTTCCAACATCAGACCTCTAATTACACACACAGTAAAAATTTTCACAGTAACAGATTTAAGCAAATGTGGTAACCACGTTCCGAAACAGATCTATCTATGTTAACTTGGACTCACTAATGGTTTCAAACAAAGAATTGGTCTTAGTAACTAAACTCTATATATGTGCATGCATGGAGATTATGAAAACCTACTATTTTCATTGCAAGATCACCTTAGCACTATCGGTCTTAAACTCAATCCAAATAAAACTGGCTTAATGAAACTTAGTTTCGACTCTATCCCACCTTTTCCAATCGCGAACTGTTCCTCAGATATTGAGATGATTGACTTGGTCATACACGTAGGCATCTAATTCTCTTAATCATTAAACTTATCTCTACAACTCAACTAAGTCACGTCAAAACTCTGTAAATGATCCCGTTCGATCTGTTTATATACAGCACACCCATACTCTGAGATTCCTACTCCCCAAACTATATGGCAATGAATTTTGTTCCTTTCACATCCGCAATACACTTTCGAGTCTATATAAATATCAATCGCTGCTTCACATGCTTCTCAGGAAGTTAAGTCGCATTTCGTGCTGACTCTATCCTAGGCGCTACACTAGTTACCAATGAACATCACTGATGGTCATCTCCATGACTACTGCTCACAATGGTTTGACGGTTTTCCCAAAATTGATTTACGAACGCCTTTTATTCAATTTGGTCTATTCCAACTGATCCTCAACAGAATTTGATGACGAGATTTTTCCGTTTCTGTCTCGTTTCTTCGTATTCGCTTTTAATCATAAGCCAATGGTACTCTCGTCATTCGTGAGTAATGCGAAAGTAACGCCTGCTGGATGCTCGCAACTGAAGTTTTTACACCCCACAGAGGGAATTGATAACCGGACTTTTCTCAAGATTTCATTCTATTCGATTTTATCGCAGCCATTACGAACTTCATTTGTCTACAAGAGACCCTTCCATGTAGCAGATAATGGTACTTTTCTTTCTTAACGTGTACCAATCCTGCCGTTATCATAATCAACAAACCATAGCTAGTCAATGTCTCACTCAATCATACGTAATCCTACCTAAAATTTCATCTTCATCTTTTAATTTATCGGATAAAATGGCATTTCTACCAAAAAAATTATTATTATTATTATTATTATTATTATTATTATTATATGCGCTTGCGTGTACCTAGAAGAATTTTTACTATTTTCGCTTAAGGTAACGTTTGAGAAAAATAAAATTAGTCTTTCCATAGCCTAAACTAAATGCAATCTTAAAATTTATTTCTTGATGTGATAGTTAGGATTTTCCGTTAAAATATTATTCGTGATAGAATTTAACCTAAAGATAGACCGAATAGTTCAGTTATTTGTCAATATGGCAATTGTTTTTCAATTATATTTTAATCTTTTTACCATACAAATTATTTCAATCGCTATTAATCTGTCATTTTCGGAGAGTGTATCGAAATGTTAATCAAACAGATAGCATTTAACACTTAATTATGTAAAAAAGGATGATGGTTTACAAAACCCTTACCCAAGTCTTGATGCACAGGCCAACTTTTGTCATCTGTATAAACATAATTGTATTCTTCACGACGAATCACGCCCTACAAGCCTTCTATATATTCTTAATAAGTGATCATCTTATTTGGTCTCTTGTGTGGATATTAACTTGTTTAATTCATATATTTCTGCTTGTTTGACAATATTGCTTTTGTCTCAATTGAGACAACTGTCTCCGACAATACGGTTCCTGAAGGTAGCCTATAGCCAATCATCTTCTTTATGTGTAACATACCTAACGCTGTTATAGCTGAACATCTTTCATCTGACGCTACGAAGATCAGTCGAGTTAACTCGAAAGATTCTGTCCTAGGCCCGATTCTCTTTAGCATGTTGTCTCAGATACTATGTATGCAGATGATTTAGATATAGCTTTCAACTGCTCTTCATCTTCTGGCATTTACCACGTTTCCTTATTATATATTCTCTCCTCTATACACTCTAGTCTCACTATCATAAATTTCAAACTTAATCCATAAAAATACTGTTAGGAAGCTGAACCAGGACATTCTCGTAGTAGTGCAGTTTAACATACATTAATTTACAATGTATTAAAGAATAAACGAGTTCAGTTTTGTCTAAGCGTATAACTATTTTCAACAATAATGCTCCATAAATAGTGTATCCCCACAGAATTTCATGTCTTATTACAATCATGATTTATGAATCATGTTAGACAGAAAAAATGATTCATCTGAAGGCACACAAAATATATACATACTAACTACAAAAATGCAATAGAAGCATAACTAAATAGTGTGGAGGAAGATAAATCCTCCACAAAATGTAAAATAACAATAACTGACATATTTAAACCACCATGGCTGATTGTAACGAATTTTATTTAAAAAGAATATTTACTTTTTATTTTCCAGAACATTCTTTGTTTAAATACTTGACTTGAAATTGCGCGCCATTTTCAGCCTTCGCGTGGTCTCTCACCTCGCCTGGTCCTCTACATCTTTTGGTCTCTCAGATTTTTAAAGCGAGTCTTCCCTAAATGCCAAAATTAACGGGAACGCCTACTCCTGGCAAATCATCTTCCGCTTTGGTTCACCCGTCACCTTCGAGTCATTTCTTTTATCCATAAGATCACAACTTGCTTACCACTCTCCAACTTTGCCCACCCAAGTCACCACTACGCCACACGTTCTAGTAACTCTTCTATCCAAGCTAACCATACCCCCACCATATTTAAAAAAATCTATCTTTTCTCCAAAGCCACTAATGTCTTCAACGCTCTCCCCACAGACATAAAGCTCCTACCCCTGCACGAATTTAAAAAGGCAGCCCATCAGTACTTCTTCAACAAACTTCTTTGTGATACGACCGACTGGAAACGAAACTGGTTCCTTCTCAATCCATAACATTTACTTCACCCGAGGCTATTCTCTTTACTAACTTCGGAGGGCGAAATCCCTCAGGCAGTCATCTAATCTTCCACTTTAACTCTCTGGTCTTAATCTTTTCTTCTCGACTCACTGATACCACTTCTCAGCCCATTCCTGAGCCCATCATACCCACGTTGTGGATACTTTACTACGTTTTGCTCATCCAATTCTTTTCTTTCTTGTTTCAGCGGAGGACCGGAAACCCAACAGCCCTACCGATCCACCAACGGTTCGCTTCGGACATCGACTCCCCCTTGTATTCCTTCAATCACAACCTCGTTCTACGGATGCCTGCGACCCCTGCAAGACTCGCTTGCTTTAATCGAGCAGATTCCATCCATGTCTATGCTATGCTCCATCAACTCAATCTCCACGACAATGGACTCCATCGGTCGACGTCTACCTCCGGTCCGCCATCTTTTTCGATCTCACATTCACCTAGAAGCTCTGACACTTCATGGACTATCTCCAATTGATCTTGTCTAGTCAAATGGAACTTCGTTTTTATTTATTTTTCACCAGATTGAACTATCTTGATGTTAATGATAACTTTTCCCTTCATCAACCCCTCCCCCTGCTATTAAATACTTTGCTAGTCACAATTCCATTCACCTCCACATATCCTACCCTTGATTTGTTATTTCAATGGTCGGGCCAGTTGGCCTTTGATGCCAAATAAATGTATT